>JABMBV010052396.1:0-13981 GCA_018906735.1 Mesochorus sp. PSUC_FEM 10030011
TAATAAAAATTGTTAAATATTATTTGGCAACAACGAATTCCATTATTAGTCTTGAGGGGAGTCGAGTCGAACGCGCATCGCAATTATCCAGCGTCGCTTCTTCTTCTCGACGATTTCGCGAGAGCTCGAGACTGTCTTTTATAGCGAGTCAAAGTTGGAATCGCGATCGCTGGTCTGAAATGACAAAAATAAAATGGAATAATAATCTTCTCGAAATATACTATAGTGGGATGATGTGTTTTTTTGTATAATTGAAAATTGGAGCCAAAAAAAGGAGAAATATGGTATCGAATACCCTATCGGGCTTGTACAAGGCCGGATGTTGAGAGGTCAGTCGTAGGGTGCTTCCGAGATCCCTCTCCATGGTGGTGCGTCCCTCGCTACCGCTGTCTCTGGCGTCCCTCGTGTCCTTGGAATCGCTTCTTCGGCTGGGTGCGTTTTTCGTCCAAGTCTGAATGGTCGTGTCGCCGCAAGATTTGGCCATCGTCGAGCCGGACGAGTCGCCGAAATCGAGGCGGAGGAGCTTCGTCGAGGTCGAGGTGTCGGCGCACGAGCGCGCTACGGTCGAGCCAACGTCGCCCTGGAGGTCGGAGCTTCTCGTCGTTTTCATCGAGGGTTCGACCTGGGCCGTTTCGGCGCACGAGCGGGCGATCGTCGACTCGGCGTCACCCGCTCTCGTTACCGTTGCCGAAACCTTGGTTCCAAAATATATAAACTTTGAATATTCTTTTCCATTATTTCAAGTAAAATATTTATTATTTCAAACGATAAATAATGAGAGATTTGAAAAAAATATCGAATCTCGATTACGAAATTTTTGGATCAACGAAGAGAGGGGAAAATAGATTTTACCTGAAATCCCGCACTGACGAGAGCCCCGCCGCCGCTCGTCGTAACGGCCCCTCTCGTAATTTGGGCTCCGCTCTCGTCGTAGCTCTTGATGAAATCCTTGGTGCTCGCCACGCTGATTTTTCGGTTTCCCGGTTGCTGAGCACCGCTCTCGAGATAACTTATCAATTTGTGCTCGTCCGCCGCGAACGTACTCATAGACGATTTATAATTTTGGGGCGACTGAGGCGTCGATCGATACTTGGCTCTCGGTATCATAACGGTCAGCGATGAAGGATCGCAGTGTTGGTCGTTGGTTGCTCCTGCGAAAAAAAGAAGAAAACGATTCTCATCCGCGTTCGAGCAGTATTTAGGTTTCTTTCGAAGGAAATGGAAGAAAAAAATCGAGTTACCGGTCGAGGGTTTCCTCGGTGGGAGACGTTTGTTGGCATTTGGGGTAATTTTTCTGGACGGTCGTTTGACCGGCGGCGCTGGCGCGATGGTTCTCGGCGGTGGCGGTAGAACGTGGGGCACGTGATGCGGTATCGCGAGATCGCCGGTGACGCTTCCCTCGCTGCTCGTGTCACCGGCGGTTCCGGGAATCATGGCTCTTCTGTCGCCGGATTTACCCCGACCCCGTCCCGGATGCCGGAAACAGGCGAGACCGAGGCACACGGCCAATAGACCGAGCAAAATCGCGCCGGTTGTCACGAGGGCTATCAGTAACACTGCGGTAAACGGAAAAACTGAACGTGCTTTCGTCTACTCGTATCGATATTTTCTTTCTTTCTATAGCGATACATTTTTATCGTTTCAACAGGGATATCGCTATGATGTTTCGTTGCTTCGAAAAGATGAATACCTTTGAGATTGACTTGGCACCTCTGGCCGCTGTGCCACGGGAAGCACTCGCAGACTCGGTGGCCGTTGGCGTTGCTCGTGCAGTGTCCCTTGTTGTTGCAGCCGGCACAGCCGAGAGGTGCCTGGGAGCAAATGCGTCCCGGATAGGCAGGATTTTCCGAAAGATCTGCCCAGCCCTCCTTGCACGAGCACTGGTAGGACCCTCGAAGGTTGAAGCAGCCCGCGTGGGGCGAACAATCGTGGTGCGGGCCACCCTCGACGCTCGAGCACTCGTCAAAGTCTCGAGCCTCGATCTTTAATTCGTTATTTCAATATTTATATTATATACGAATGAAATGTAAAATGATCGACCAGAGTAGTAAAAACGAGTACCGTTTCGAGATCTCTGGCGGCAAAGACCTCGGTACCACCGAGGCTGTAATTGCTGCCAATGAGATATTTCCGAAGAACATCCTTGAGCCTCGTCTCGTTCGCGTTGTCGGTCAGTTGAACGTGGAACTCGACCTGGGTAGGATTTGGCACGAAACCGGCGATGTCGAGGCTCCTGTAAACGTCGCGAAGATCGCTCTGCATCATCGTACGATCGAGAGCCTCCTTCGTCGGGACGGCCAGTCTCCTGAAGGCCGTCGAGCTCGTGTCGTTCAGTGCAGCCTCGTAGAAGACGGGCTCTCGACCCATTCGCTCGAGGCCAACGCGAATCGTGTACGTGTACGTCGCTGATGACATTTTTTTCTCATACATAAACAACCTTCTTATTTAGACAAGAGTCTAAATAAGAATAATGTATTTTACTCACGTTTGCACGGACGATCGAGGAACATTCTCGCGAAACCCGGACGACAAATGCATCTGGCCTCCGTACCGGATGTCGAACAGATCTCAGCCTTGGACGCTTTGCACTCTGGCTGGCAATGGTTCGTCGTGGGTCTCATCGGTGCGACCGGCGCTCCGAGAATTCCTCCAGCGAGGACTCGGTTTATCTCGTTTCCGGCCGGCTCTTGTTCGTCCCTCGAAACTTCCTCCTCGCCATATTCTGCCTCGACCTGTCGTATAATAATTATACATTTCGAGTATTGAAAAGTCGATTGGCGCGTATACATATATTAATCGTTGAATTATAGAGAAGATAGTCTTGCCTCTTCCGCTCCGGGCGCAGGTGGATTTTGGTCGCTCATAACGACGAATATCGAGTCGTTGTCGACAGAATTTTCGTACGAATTTGGTAATCGCGTTACCGACTGGAGAACGGTTGACGTTACAGTGGCTACGACGCTCGTAGGACGAAGCAAAGTTTCCGTAACCGTTTCGACGATGGTCGAAGTCAACGTGTGGGTCAACAAGAGAGTTCTCGTGGTCGGTGGTGATCCTAGGACCGAAGTTTCGGTTCTCGTAACCGTTAGAGTCCTGTAGTGAGTTACCTGCGTCGAGACGAATATTCAAATCCCTCTCGTTCGAACATTCATTTTCCTTTTACAAATCCCTTTCTTCCCTTTATTCATTCATTTTTTAGACTCGGAAAATTTTTTTTTTTTTCAACATTTCTTTCGAATAATTCACAACTTGGAGTATCATCATTTTTATTCTTTTCATCATTTCTAATATAATAATAATTATTATTTTTTTTTCAACTTACCGCCTTTGGTTTCATTTCGACGGTAGTAGCGGTCGTACCATTTTTGACTACTCGATGAATCGTTGTAAAGTCCTTGGTTTTTGGCAGTTTGTCCCCCCTCTTCGGTACGAAGGTATCATCGGTGATTCTGGAAACGGAGCTGTGAATTCTGGTCACTATGGTTGAAATTTCTTGGGTATCTTTGTAGTTGCTCGGATATTTTTGCATCCTAGTACTGTGGAATGCCGCCGATCCATCGTGCCCGTTGTTGTTGTTGTTGTTGTTGTTGCTTTCGGTTTGTCGTATCAACGATTGCGTCGCTCGGGGGATTTCCGTCGATGACTCGATCGGCCGTCTGCTCGGCTCTAAGAAAACTGGATGGTCCGGTCTCTTCGTGGGTCTTCGAGGAATATCGTAGGAAGACAATCTCGTCGGAGCCACACGACTCACGGACGCTGTCTCGACGTGGTTCATCTGGGGTGGCCTCACTTTCGTTGGCATTATCAGGTTCGATGTTATTATCGCTGTCGGTTGAACCGACACTCTGCCAAAAAACAACCCAATCGTTACAATTTTCTAAACTTTTTAAATTTTCTTATTGAGAGAATTTTTATTTCATTTTATTATTTATCTCTCCATCATAAAATTCGAATTAATTCAATACATCTCAATGAATTTCACTTGAATTCAATTATAGAAATATATATACTTTTTTTTTTAAATCAAATTAACTTTTTCTATAATCTTTGGATAGTTTGTCGATACAATTTTCTCTACAATTTAATTAAAATATTTTATCAATTCTATAACTCGTAATATAATGATAAAAATTCAATTCAATTTGAATCAAGTTGTAGAAATATATTTTTCAATTTCAATTAAATTATTTATTTATTAATTTTTTTCTATAATTGTTGGGTTGTTTCTTGATATTCACCTCGAGACGGGTCTCGTCTCGAAGGGTCGAACGGTGTAGACACTGACGTGTTCGAATCTATCGGTATCCGGAGGTTTCATTATATCCGATACGTCCATGACAACCGGAAGATCAACCGTGCCATGAACGATTGGGATCTTGGATTCGATGTCCTGCATGACCGGTATGTGTGACGCAGCGACTGCTGTCGCTATTTGAATCGATCCGGAGACCGCGATCGCTGGTCTCACTGTAGTCATCTCAATCGTGGATCTCGAGGTTTCGAGAGGTGGTGGCACCATGTCCTACATTTAGAAAAATTCATTGAATACAATGAGTCGATGTGAGCCATCGGCACTCTCTATACTTGACACAATTATTATTTTTATAATAAATTATAAAATCTCATGATGCAAGATCGAGAAATATTGTCTTATGAATTCATACAAGTATAATAATAGTAATATAAATAGTTTTCGCCTTCAATAGAAAATGACCTAAATAAGAAAGTAAAACTCGAAATTATTATTAATTAGTTGTATAAATTCTTATATAGAATAAATTAGTGTACTGACCTGTGAGAGAATATCAGCTAGGAAAGGTCTTGCGACGGTGGGTCTCGGGCTGGGTGGTACCATGCTGGTGCTGGGTAGAGGTGGAGGTGAAGCGACGGATTCTTTCAGTGGTATATATTTTGGAGGTGGTCTGAGGCCGGTTTCATCAGGTTTGGTGAATGAGAATCTGTCGTCTTTGGGTCTGTCGGTGGTAGTGGTGGTGGTGGTGGTGGTGGTGGCGACGACGGGAGGGGGAGAAAGGCCGACAACGTCGGAGGAATGTGGTGGTTGTGGTGGCTTCAGACCATCGTCGGCCTTATTTTTTTCAGGATTATTCTGATTATTGTTTTGGTTTTTGAGTGGCGGTGGCATCATATTCTGGGATGGTATTTTTGGTCTTCCAGTGGGAATGCCAACCGGATCTTTCGACTCGGTCGGTTTCTGCTCGACCTCGCGAATGTTTTCCTTGTCGGGGGTCGCAAAGTTCGTTTGAGAGGCAGTCTCGAGTGTTTCTTGTTTCTTGTTCTTCTGGGTGTTCTTCTGGGTAACGAGCATGCTGGGGGGTCTCTCGGTCTGTGTTCTACTGTCCTTTTCCTCGCCCGTGGCTTCGACCGGCAGCGAGAACTGAATTTTGGGCCTGTTGACGTCGGGTGGTCTCTTGGAGTGCGAGGTTATAGTTATCGGTCCTGGAACGTGGGGTCTGGGTTTTGTTAGAATGTGTGGATATGCCGGATGGATCCGAGTTCCGGATGTTTGCACCGTTTGGACCGTCTGATCGAGCCTGTCGTTCTTGGAGCTTTCGACCTTTGCCGGGAAGTAGGTTTGACCCGTGGTGTCCTTCGTTCGGTTGTTCGTACGACGATTTTTGTTCATCTCGATGGTCATCGGGTGATCTCTGTTACGGAGAGGACTCTGAGATTTAACAACGTTCCCGGAAGTGTGGGTATCCCATTCGTAACGCGTTGGATGAGTATTTTTCTGGTTGCCCTGTTGGTTTCCAGGTCGTCCGTGGGATTCGCGGACGGGAGCCACCGGATTAGCCGATTGATTAGCCGATTGGTCCTTGTTGATGCTCGGACGATTCTTATCGTGCTCGGGACGTGGACGAGACGCGGGTCTGCTTTCCGGTCTGGAGTTGACGTGGGGCCTGGAAAAAGGTCTTCCGGGACGTTCGTACTGGGGTATTATGGCAGGTGGAGTCAGGTCTACCGTGTCGTCGCGTTCGGAAGGTCTCGTTCCTGGTCTTTGCTCTTCATCCGGACGCCGCTGGGGGAAAGATACCCCCTGAATGACCTCGTAATCTGGACGTGCGGATTCGTGCTGGGCATACGGTACGTCTCGTATATTTTGGTCCTCGTAAGCACCATAGGGTTTACCTTGAATTATCGGGTTCTCGTAATGGACCCGACTATCTTGAGGCTCTCGACCGTAATCACGGCTCGGCTGATTTTTCTGGTTGTTCTGGTTCTCATAATTTATGCTCTGCTGGGCGTTCACCGATCCCACGTTATCGAACGCGCTCGACGTATCCATCTCGATTTTATCCGTTTCCAATGTCACATTGGACATTGCCTGGGCGTCATCGATGTCCTTGTCCAATTTGTCGACACGATCGCCCTCGTGCGGTTTCTTCTGGAGCTGGAAATTTTCGGAAGCATCGCTCTCCGAATCGGCCGACGTTCTTTCGGTCTGCGTGTCGAGCTGCCACGAGACGACGCGCTCGTTGTCTTCGGGGTGTGGCAAGATTTCACCGAAACTCTGAATCTCCGGTTTTACGGTTGGCAATCGAGGATAATATTTGGTATCGACGGGCTGGATTTTGGGTTCATTCGATGGATTGTAATAGCCGATCGCGCCGGTCGGAACATTCTCCGAATGGGCCGTTACTTCGTGACCCGAGTTCGGTACTACCGGTCGGGAATGCTCTTTGGGGTAGGGTTGGGCAGGCCTCGCTTGAGGTTTTTTGTTGGGTGACGTTTGAGAGTACCAGTTGGGGCTGCTGGTAAAGTGACCCTGGAGATTGGGTTTCGGTGACGAATATTGAGGCCTGCGACTCGGATAAGGTCTTTCGTAATTTGGATAATTGTGCAACGTCGAATGGGGTCTGTTTCTCTCCGGGCGATGCTCGGGACGACCGATGGACGGATTTCTCGGTGGTTTTCGATCGAATTTCCAGTTGAGCTTCAAATCGTTTCCCGCCTCGTTGGCGGGGGGCTTGTTTTCCAGGTACACGTAGGAGTGCGGACTTTCCGTCGGTACCGAAATTATCTCGCTTCTCCTGGGCGGTAGTCGCTGCTCGTTTGGTCTCGAGTTCTTTGTCGCGTAGTCGCGTCTAGGTGGCTCGTGGGTCTCACGGTATGTCCCGATATTCGACGAGTGCGAGATTGCCTGAGGCTGAACGTTCACGCTTTCGGGTCGATGATGAACGAGGATTTCCGTATGGACGTGTCCTTGACCGCTCGACTGACCGTGACTGTCCGGATGCTGAATGAGCGACACCTCCGACGGTCTCTCGTCCAACCTCGTGCTCGTCGTTCCTATCTCGGAGTTATCCTGAGGCCTTCCCAAATTTGAGTGACTCTGGGAATGGGACGGAGGTATCGTTTGAGGACGATCGTTCGACTGTTGTGGCAGTGGCCTGTTGAAATTTATTGGTGGATCCGGTGGCACCATGTATTCGGCCGGATTATTTTCAGGCTCCGGATAAGGCGAGGGGTCGTCGAAGTACTGTCCGCTTATGTGTGGCTCGTTCGTGTCCCCGAATATCAGAGCCTGCGTTCCACCCTGGGGTATAACGACGTTGGCAACCTGACTGGGCTGAATGTTCACTAGCAAAGGCTGCCCCGTCGATCTGTCGATAACATGGGGCACCTGGTGAATTATAGGCTCCGAGGGACGAGGCTTGCCCTCCGAACTCTCCAGGATCACCGAGGGCTCTGTCTGCGAAGCATCTTTTTCAGACCACAGGGGACGATTTTGTTCCTCCGTTGGTCCGCGATTTGCCCAGGGCCTGCTTTCTTCAGAAATCTCCGTTAGAAACTTGAAAACAAAATTATATTTTAATGTAGCGTATCGATATTTTTATATTGCCATTTTATAGAAAAATTAAAAAAAAAAAGAAAAAAAAAATTACTTGATCGTATTTCGATGGTAATGGCGGGGTGAGAGGATCCTTGGCGCTCCAGGGTCTTCTAAATCGTTCCCTGTTCCACTCAACGTCTTTCGGATTGATGTTTGGATTAGCATATTGTTCCACATTCGGCCTGCTCGGTGGTATGAGAAGCGGATCGTTTTGTAGATGATCCTGCTTGTTTCCCGCTTGTCCGAGTGGTGATACAAATTTAACGTGCTGGGGTCTCTTTTGGGCGGTTGAACCTTGCGAACTCGATGGAAACACCGAGGGTGGTCCTGGGACCTTCAAGTGTTTCTCGTAGACCTGATGCGCCGAGAGTATTTGAATCTGGGTATTGCGATGACTCTGAATCGATGATTGAGCCTGAAGATCAGCCTCGTCGTCTCGAATAATCTCGAGGACCGGATGCACCGGTATATTTGGGACTGGAACTGGTGGTGGTTTCATGCCGATATGTTCTTCCACTTTTGGATGAGGTGGTCTGGGCCCGAGTTTGCCGGGTTTACCTATAATAACGTCGCTGTTGGCCGTTATCACTTCCCCAGGGGAAATCGGTATACCGTCCGCCAGACTGGTAGCCACTTTGTGACGCGTTTCCGGTATAAAGTTCAGACCAGGATTGACCAATTGGGCAGCTGCGGATTTTCAATCGATGATGAATTTTCGCTTTTTTATTTCAAGAATCCTCAAAAAAGAATGACAACGCAAACATCTGAAATTCCTCACCGATATTCTGGCTCTCCGCTGTCTCGATGTCACCGTCAGCGAATTCCGCGACCGGTATGTAAATCGGTGATCTTTGAGTGGTTACTTCTTGTGCCTCGATCGGTGGCACTGTGTCGTTTCTTCGCGTGGCAGTGGATTTGGACTGAAGTAAACCGGCCATTCCTGCCATCGCCGTGATGACAGGTCCCAGCGCTGATAAACTGTTGATTCCCAACGAGCCGAGACTGAGCAAATTGCTGACCTGTAGATCGCCGCCTCCATTTCCGGGTGTCATTGACGGCTTTTTGTTATCGGTATCTTCCGACGTGGATGTCGAGTTGTCCTGGAAATTCGGTGAATTTATGAAAAGCCATCATCGACGCTGGAACAAACCTGTATTCCTATCTCTATAACTTACGGAATCGTTCGAAATTGTTGGTTGGTCAGCGGCCATTTGAGCTTCAGCTCCACCCGCGTCAGCAGCCGAATTCGCTATCAACGATTCCGATGTAACGATTTCGGGAACTTTGTCGCTGGCTTTGTCGAGCTCCGGCATAACGGTCGATGCCGAAAGTGAACTACTTGTCGTTGTCGGATCGATCTGATCATCTTCGTCGAAGAAGATTATCGTTGAACCAGTTACCACGTTTTTTACCGAATCGGAATGATGGGCCGTGGTCAACAACGCGCTCATGTAACCAGCGTCGAGTAAACTAGGCGCTATCGACTCCGTCACGACGTTCTCGACTATGTGCGATCTCGATGATATCGTTGTCAGTGTTTCACCATCAGCACCAGCCTAAAATATTTATATCTTCAAGTTGAAACTAAATTTAATCCAGTCAGTTCTGAGCGAAATCCGAATTTATCAAAATGGCATACTTTTTGTTGTCAGCTATGTCAAATTAATTGATTATATATCGAGACGGAATGTCTAGCGAATAATTTAAAAAAAGGATTGCAAGGATTTTCTGACCAATTGGCGTTTAATAAGCAGATTTAATCCATGACCTATGATATTACCTGGAGCAACGTGGTAAAGTACGTAAAGGTCGTTAGATACGTCTTGGTAGCAAATATTTGAATGGGTTCCGGAGTTGGTGTAACCGACACCGATTGAACCGTCGTCTTTTTAGCCGGGACTTTCTCCAACACGACGTCCGTCGAGGTCGCTATGTTCGTGTGAATTACCGTACTGCCCTTTTCCAAATACGTGTTCAGATAGGTGTAAGTGATAAAGTAAGTCTTGGTAATGTCGGTCATTGATTCGTCGGTATTATCCAAGGCTGTCAGAGTCGTAGCTACGCTCGTTGGTCTCGGTGGTGGAGGTGCGGATTCTGTGATTATTAACTGTGAAAATAGATGTTGGAATTTGATCCAAGTTTCAGATATTCGTTGAAAAATATATTATGTATTTATTTTATACCGACCTGAGTGACTGTATCACTGGTAGTCTCGATCCTCGTTCTCCCGTCTTCCATAAAAGTTTTTTCGAGCATTCTCGTACTGAGATACGTATTTGTTTCTGGCTCAGCGGCTTCCGAGGGCTCGAGCATGTTCAAGTAATGCTGAGGTGCTGTTACCGTGTTAGTTATGACTTTCATGCTGCTTCCAAGAGCGTTGTTTACATCCGGATGATCGGTATTTAGAGTCAAATACGTGTAAGTTGTCTTGAATACTTCGGTCCGCAAAGTCGGTGAAGCCTCGAGAGTTACACTCGCGGACTCGGTACCTGTTTTTCTGTGACGTTCCTCGGTAGCGGTATTTGCCACGACCTTAAAAGTTCGTTTAGTGTTTAATAAAATAAAACTGCGATATATCGATCGGATATTACCCCTAATTCGTCACGTGTAGGGTAAAATTCACCCATAACACATTTCTCAAACACCTCCAAGAATCCCTTCATTGTCAAAACGAGTTCTTTCGTTGTTCAAAATCAATCTCGTAGAAAAAAAAAACACCATTTTTCTCTATTTTTCGTTTGCTTTTTATTTTTTCAAGGTTTTTCAAAGCGTTACAATAATCACCTGTTGATCGGTCGATACTATCGTAGCACCGTCTTTGGTAATCGTGTTGAGATAGGTGAACGTGGTTGTGCACGTTTTTGTGACGAATTCATTAGGATCATCCTGTGGCATGAGCATGACCACTGTATCCGAGAGAGTCAAGGTCGGTTGAGGATTTGAATTTTCCCATCGAAGAGCTGGAGTCGGTCCTGCGACGATAACCTCCACTCCGTTCGACATGACCCTCGTTGCGAGATTAAATCTCCGACCCTCTTCCTCGTCTTTGACCTCGTACTCTGTCATCGGCATTATAATATTTGAGAAAAAAAAAACAAAACAAACACGAGAGCCAGTTCCAGCTACCAAGTAGCGGCTTACGCGTGTGACAACTCAAATAAACATCGAGAATATTGAACGCATATTTAACACAGTATCAATGTGTAGATAAAATTTTTAAAAAAATATATTTTATATACATTTTGTAACATTAGAGTAGCAATAACAAATGTACAGTATATACATTGCAAGTAATTTTTTGTTTTATAATAATAATAAGAAAAGAATAATATTCATGTACATACGTAGACCACAGGCCAATCAAGTAGAAAATTTGGAAGATTCTGTACAGTTACGAATAGCCGTTTTTATATCGAGGGAATGTGAAAAGAAGAAAAAAATTGTTCAATTTGAAAATTTTCCATTCATAGGAGAAGATGGACAAATTTAATTTTCTTTATTTCTTCAATATCGTATACTACTTTAGTCGGTTTCTCGAAAATAAAAGGTTCACATTCCCTCGGATCTTTAGAAATAAATAAAGAAAAATCGACACATAGATATACGGCCGAAAGATAATGTTGCGAAAGACAGAGTCGCTAATATGCGGCATAAATAGTGCGTGGGAGATTCGACTCGATGGGAAAGAATGCTCAGAGTGAGATTATTTATAGGGGTATGGCGTGAATCGATTTTACAAATTGCATCAAATGTTCGTCAATCGCATTAGCTCATACAAGGTTTTAGAATTCAAGTTTTTTGTTTTTTGTTCTGCTTTTCGATAGAATATATTTCGTTTTAGCCTTGCTTCGACCTTGATGAACAATGACGATGCTTGTACGACCGATGCACCGCCGGACGCCAACGGGGATCGTGTTACTCACCGGCAACGGATACTGGGCTATACACAGGTGGAACGACAAGAGTGTTGTGCGCCGATGGCTCCAGGGTCGGGGAGATGGTCACCGTCACGGGCAGCGTCAAGGTCAATGTCGTAACACGGGGTCTCACAGTCGTCGACGACGTAACCTCAGTCTCAAGTCCGTTAAGTTTAGTCACGACGTATGTGTATGTTCGTAATTTGGTTGAAGTTACAACTGTCTCGGTGTAATAAACGCTTGTACTTAAATCCGGCGTTGGTACTACGTTATCGTAAGTTGTTGGTACTACGTGGTCATTATAATCGATCGATCGTGAGGGTACTATTTGTGGGAAGTCGGGACGCGAGAGGGACAAATATAATTCGTCAGCGAGACCAGCTTCGATGTCTTCGGTTGTAGGTGATGCATAGCTCGTCGTTATGTCACTCGCGATTGATGGCGTTGTACTCGCTTCAGCATCAATGTTTTTCGTTCCCATAAATTCTATATCAGCTTCGAGAGGAATTACACTTGGCACCTCGAAATCTAATGTAGCAAAATGGTTTTCTCGAGTGTCTTCGATTTTTCTTGAATTTGGTGACCACGTCGAGGTTGGTCGAATGTCGAATGTGTCGATGACGTGTTTCGATGAACTTGTCAATGATTTTTCATAAGACTCCAGTGGCACCACGCTTAGATCATCGTCGCTGGCTTCCATTGGTTTTATTATCGAGGGAATTTCCGCTTCGGTGATAGGAGATTCAGTGGAGGCGGTCGTTGTGGTTTGCTCTTCGAGCAATTTTTCCGGAATATCCGTAATGTTTTCGTCCTCGATATTAATCGTCAGTGGTTTCACTGTAGTTTCAGGAATTGTATCAGTTTTTTCCTCGACATGAATCGTTACAGGCTTCACCGTTGTTTCAGGATACGAAGTGTACTCTCGTTCGTTCGAATCGTCAGAGGACTTTTCCGTCGTTGATTCCGTCCGGTCGTCCATCTCATTAATTTCAGTTGTCGTAGGTTGCTCAGTGTTGACTTCCGTTTGTTCTTCGATACTTTCCGTTGACTTATTTTCAGTCTCGGTCAAAAATTCTGGCACTTGGGTGGTAGTTTCCGTTGTTGTTGTTTCTGGTAAATCGTCGCTCGTATCAAGGACCGATTCCGGTTTCTCGGTCGAGATTGAAATGATTTCTCCAATTGGAGTCGTTGTTTTATTGTATTCCCCGTCGTTTTCTTCATCCTCTTTATAATAGTCTTCATCTTCCTCTTCTTCTCCGTCATCGTTGTCCGATACGGGAAAGAAAAAATTATCCGTTATGATGACCGGTCCTTTTTCTGCCTTACTGGGCTCTTCCGGAACTACAAGTTCGAATTTAGATGGTTCATCCTCTACGCTATCATTGAAATCGTTGATAGGTTTACTGTCAATGTCGTTTGCGCTTTCTTCCAAATTTGGTGTTTTTATCAAATTAACGTCTGTTTTGGGTTCTTCTTCTTCTTCTTCTTCTTCTTCTTCTTCTTCTTCTTCTTCTTCTTCTTCATTGGAAGTCTCGATATCATCATCTTCGTCCGAGTCGGAAGGAGCGCTATAAAATCCAGTGGTAATGATGGCAAAGGTAGGGGTAGGTTGTACGACTGGACGAACATTGACAAGTTTTTTTCTTGTGACTCTGGGCCTCTGGAAAGTTTCGCTGATTAATGTTGGACGAATTTTGCGTCTTCGAGTCACAGTGACTCTGTGGCGATTCAAACTCGTCGGTTGAATCGTTTCCGTATCGTGATAGTCTTCGGGGATCGTTAACGACTGACTTGCTGGACCACGTGGTCGTACCCGTGTGACAACGATCCTTCGAGCGGTCGGTGTTGACACGATGCTCGGTAGAGCTGGCCTGACGTAAGTTGCAAGTGGTCTACGTCTCACGACCGTATACTTGTGCTGTTGTCTTTCGGTTCTGCTTCGTATCACAGGTACTCGAACGCGAATGACTTTTCGCGGTGTCGTTTCCGTCTCTGGTCGCCAGGTGATTCGTGAATATTCATTGTCGTTGTCGCCATAATCAACCCCATAATAATCTTCATCGATCTGTTTTCTTCGATGATCTATGTCACGCGTTTTTTTCTGACCAAAAGCCTCGAAGTATGATCCGAGAAATTCATCTGAAACGACGACTTCCGTTTTCTCCATCCTGTTTTTTTTTTTTTTTTTTCTCGTGTTTGTGTTTGTGTATTT
>JABMBV010052507.1:0-13974 GCA_018906735.1 Mesochorus sp. PSUC_FEM 10030011
TTTTTTTTTTTTTTCAAACCAATCAAGTTTATTTAAAATAGTATCTACACTATCCAAAAATATGTCGAAAGAGTGTTTTAGATCGAGACCGAGATGTTATTCAGAATGGCGATACAAGTATTTTCGAAACTTTTCTTTCATCGGAAAAATGCATTTTATCAAAAACGTAAAAGTTGCACGGCACCGAATCTGGGGAACATGAGAAACGGTTGATAATGAAAATTCGATTTTTGACCCTTCAGCTGTCATCGTAGCGATTTTGTTACGTTCACATTGAACCCCGTAGATAAAAGCATGGTGACGATGTAACGAATAGGCTATTATTTCATAGCTCCATCAATCGATTGTTGAATTTGTGGCGTTTGCATCTGCTGTTTGTTTTTTGTTCAAAAAGCAATTAATTGAATAGATATATTTTTAATATTTTTGAATTTCTTATACACGCCTATAAAAAGGCACCAATAACGCGTATACACACGGTATACACCATCGATGGAGAGACCATATTAAAGTGCTCGAAAAAATAGCTCGAGTGGACCAGTTATATTTTATTTATATTGTTGTGGCGAGAAAACTACATTGAAAATGATTTATGAAAACAATAAAAGTAAAAGCGGGGCCAGTTGTTTTGATTTTCTCACAGCGAGGGGACCAAACGGGATTTTAATTACGTAATTAATTCCACACAAATAGATAATACTTGTACAAATGTATATATAGAGAGAGAAATAATCGCGGTATTGTCCCCTTTATCGTTTATAGCGGTTTTCATGATTTACGAATGTTACGCGCACCCTTATACCGCACTGTGTGTACACAGATACATATATACATATGTATTATGTATGCGGGGAGAGGTGGGTCGATGCTCGTGCATATATTTTCAGGGATTTCCGGTTGGTACTCGGCCTCCCTCCTCTCGCCCCTGATGACGAATGTTGCGATCAATCCATTATCATGGATTATAACGGAGCGAGCCAAAGTTCCGCGAGATCTCTCGGAGAGGCAAAGAGAAACGGAGAGAGAAAGGGAGATGGAGTGGTTGAAATAGGGTGCAGAGGGGAAATTTGCTTCGACAGAGAGATGAGAGCTTGGTTATAATTGAAGGGAGAGAGAGAGAGAGAGAGTCCGCATCACGTCGCGTGGAAATTCCGAGTTGACTCGGTACAGTGACGATGGCATACACACGGTACTGTATTTTATACTGTATATGTGTGTACAATTCCCGCGCACACACGTGTGCATACAGTCGAGTATATGCGGGGGCAAGAAACAAGTGTTGGCCGGCCCATAAACCACGCCGCCGGTTTACGTTATCGCCCGAGCGGATCTCTCCCTAGTCGGTGCACAAACTACTGCAATTTGGCTAACGGGCTGAGCGCCCTCTCGAATCTACTCCCTCTTTCTACATAACGACGTGTGCCGCACTGGTATAAAATTGATGCCGGAATCGAGGAAACGTAGCACCGGTATACGAAGGAGATGCGGTACTTTGTACGAGAAAACGAGGAAGGATATATTATAGTGTAAGGTACAATCGCACACGGAAACCAGTTGTCAAACTTTGTTGGGTGTGTGCAACTGAGACATAAAAACTCACTGAGGATGATACACTTTTTTTATACTACTTCCCTGGCAATGAGTACATACACACTTCTGTGATATTTGGAGAGAAAACCTCTACTGTAGCAAAAGTATCATTTTTGTAATATTTTTTTACTTTCTGCCATTTCATCGGGATTAGCAAAAGAAGAGATTCTGCGTGTTAAGTTGGTGCGCAAACTTGGGGCCATTGCAGGTGCAACGATGTTTGCTAGGTTAAACATTGGCTCGATTTTCTTGTACGGCGGCTTGCAACGACATACGTATCTGCAACTCATTTCCTTGGTACTTCCAATGAATGGGCTAACGTGACTCTGTATTTCCAGTGTTTGTCTACATGGATTCGAAGATACCCCGCAGCTTCATTTCTCATACCATTCCATTCTCATACCACATTTTCACCTGGGAAAGAGGGAGAAAGAGCGAGAGAGGAGAGAAAGTTTGCATAATATTATCTGTTTAATGCAAATCGCATTGAGAGTTTGGTCCCATGACGACATAAACTGCTGGCTACAAGAACAAGGATGAAAACGTCGACGTGAACGACAACGAGTGCCCGCGTTCAACCACGCATACCCGCTTCTCGTTCTTCCCCTTTCTGCTTTTCCTGCTGAGCAAACTTGTCGCTCGTTCCACTCTTTATAGTCCTCAGGTTTTCGTTCTCGTTATTATAGACGACTGAAACTCTGATGTGTATACACTGACTCCAAAATATAACGATACGAAATAACGGAAATATTGTAGCCGGCGTTCGCATTAGCGTATAGAATTTGTTCAACCAACTCGTATTGTCATTAATGATGTCATTTGATCAACGGAAATTTTGCCTCCACTCATTCTTAACTAAAAAAAGTATCGTGAGCATAAAAAGACTGCGTGCAATTAAATACACGTGATAGAAGTGAAACTTTTCACTTACTCTACTAAAACCATTGGAATTTTTTTTAACAATAAGATATGGTCTTAATCTTATCTTATTTTTGTTAAAGTCTCACATATCGACGATGAATCACTATTATCACTATCTATTTGAATAAAAAAAAATGCGGTAAGTCGTGAATGAATTTTCTTTTCAAAACATTTATCTTCGATCCTCAATTTCCATTTTTATCTCGCCTTAATAAGAAAAATTGTTAAAATTACAAATTAATAATATTATGTAGTAGCAAAATACACCACACTACTCTGAGAGAATATAGAAATAAAAACACACGGTAGACACGAGGAAATAGTAGATGAATGCTTTTAGGCTTTTTGTATCACATTGAATTCTCGAATCACTACCGTTGCTAAAGAAGTTTTATTTCAAAAAGGGAAAAAAATAGGATGGAATTGCGCCGAGATGGATGGTTCGATAACCTCAGGACGAAGATTCCACATATATATTTATACATAACATGAACAGAGAAAGAATTTTGTGAATTCTTTCTTCCGGGAAATACGATCCAATAAAAAAATTCTTGAACCAAGCTCGGTCCACGAGTTATCACGTGACCCGTGTGATTCGTGACGAATTATATCAATTTGAGGGAAAATGAGACGTGTCTTGTGACTCGTTGTTTCATGAGCTGTGAAAATGCTCGCGATATTTTATAAAAACTTGAATGAAATATAAGAGCCGTGAAAAGTTAAAAAATCTTTTAAAACGCGAACATAATGAAAATTACTCTCGGCAATAAAAATATACTATATCTTTGATATGCGGATATAAATTTTACATTTAGTAATATATAATATAATTTTTCTAAAAACAAAATGAGAATAGCCCATCGTAAAAAAGTCGATTGGCCAATCTAAAGTTAAACATTTATATTATAATAATTGTTTCAAGTTAAAAAATATAATGATTTCGGAGATTTACATAGAAAAACCCAATAACACAAATTTTTTCCTAAAGTATAATCAACTGACGATAGAATACCAACACGACCATCGCTTAAATTTTCAATTTAGAGGAGGCAATTTTCACGGAGCCTATCGATAAATAGAATAAAGTATAAAATGTGATAAAAGCAGGAGAGTGAAAATTGTGGTGTGCAAGGTGTATAGTATATATATATAGACATATAGATATGATGTGTATAAAAGTGAAGGAAGACTCGACGCGACATGGTGTTGGTCGGTGCAAAGTACAAGATCGAAAGCAACGTAATCGAGTTTTCTAGGGGTTGAAACCGCTCGCGGGCGCATGCTTTGCCGTCCTTTATATACGCACGGTCAACGAAGAGGCGTGTAACTCGCGTACCATTTTTCCTATATGTATATGTCTCGAGCATACGCGAGGAACGGGAATTGCCTCTTGGGTGTACGGTACGGTCGAGGAGTAAGTACTGGAAAATAAGTACTCGCTGCTTGCAGAGCCGTTCCTGCCCGGACAAAGAGGATCGCCCGCATGAGATTTAGAGTGGAAAGTGCTTGGGAAATATATTTACCACGTTGTCGTTTTATTCACGTTCTGATGGATCTTCGGACTCCACTTTTCTCGATTAACTATCGAAGCTACCAAACTCTCGTTAACCAACAAATCGTGCGCGAGAATGAGAGAGCGCGTTATGACTCGCCACCGCTTCGAATATACACATTTTACTCGCGAACTATGCTCATTTTTTTTTCAGTTAGAAGAGCCAGCCGAATGACCGATGAAATTCACACGATATGGTCTCGTAAATTCAAGCTCACAATTGCGTTTTCTTCCATCTTCTTCCTTCACCCCCATTAAATAGGAGCTTTTATCGGATGAACGGTTGCAGGAAAAACATGATTCATTCATTGAAAGTTTACAGCAGCGATATCAAATGCATTTAATATTTTTTATTAATTGTATACGAACTTTCTTGGGCATCGCGTGCAGAGTACAATCTTTTGCGTCTAATGACAAATTCGTTTGCGTAATTGTATAAGATTACGAGTGAAACGAAATGACATTATTTTGCAGCGAATAAAATTTTCATTTTTATATGCTCCGTCGTCCATTGGCGCGAGCAGTGCTCGCGTGTTATCGAGGATTATTCGTTTCGTTAAATTTAATTTCAAGTCCAACGACCAAGAATTTTCCCTCTCTATTTTGCCATTTATTTTGTTTTATGAATTTCAGCTTTATTTCCACTCGGGACGTTATTTTTTGTTTCATCTGTTACTTCCAACTTTTATTCCCTATACTACGCGCGCTCGCGTCAGGTGTGTGTAAAGAGATCTCCTTTAGCACAATCGTCGCGCTCGCGGTCATCGTCTCGCTTCTCTGCAAAATTCAACATATCATATATATATATACATATATATTTATATTCAACCACTATCTGCTTATTGTTCTCTACCAGCACCCCTCATCCCCTTTCCTCTTCTCCCGCGCGTTTCTCGCTATACACATTTCTATTCAATAATTTTTCCGCAATTACTTTTTTATCCAGTTTGTATAAAGAGAACCCCGCGTGACGCTGCAATTGGCATTCACGCGTTCTTGTGTATTTTATAATTGCCGGTAGACGCGAAACTCGTTCCTGCGGCTCTTCGTACCAATTGTCCCAGGCGCGTTGCAAAAAATCTAAAAAGAAAAAAGAAAACGAAGAAAATAAATTCAAATGAATAGCTCTTCTCGTACTTTTTAACGAGAGTAGAGATAAGCGACGTCTATTCATAATCGTCTTGTTGCCCGCGATACTACCCTATCTCGTCTCTTCATTTTTCTTTTTATTTCTTTCTTTCCCACTTTTTTTCGTTCCATCGTGTCGCTCGAGTTCATTCGATCCTTCACACTATAGCTTCTTTTCGTCGCGTGGTAATACAACTTTTTGATATGTTTCATCGCGATTTCTTAATTCATTTATCAAATGCTGGATAAATAATTAAAGGTCGAGTGTTTGTCTAAATGCTGCTGCGAATTCATGCGATCAATCTTAATCAATTTCATTTATAGAATTTTACACGCGTTATCGCTCTATTTCCTTACTTTTTATTGATATATTGGGAGCTAAATAAACATGGCACATATATTTACAGCAATATAGAGAAAAGTATTGTGAGATTCCGTTTTTTTTTTAATAATTAATTTTAAAGCAATCTTTTACTACATTATTTGATTGATATTGATAATTGAAATTTGAAAAATAACGTGCTTGATAATGGTTGTTGAAAAACTTGCAATGTCTGAGAGATTTAAAAATTGACCACCGGTTATCGTATCGTTTTATGTCTAATATACCAATACAATTTACTTTTCTTCGTAAAATAAACAAGCGTGCGCGAAACAATCGGCTCGTTTCCGTAAGCTTTCACGGTTCTAACAAAAAACCTCCAGCTATAGCTTTTTTACGCTTCTTCTGTTGCTGTTTTCGTATCGCTAGTCTGATAGGGGTTTTAGTTGTGCACATATGTATCTATCTATAGATGCTGCCAAGCCCACGAATTGAAAGCAGCATAGAGAATGCAACAAAAGCGAATTCTCGTCTATGGTGACTCGACTGTTATAAAGAGCCGTGAAATGCAGATGAACAAAAAAAGAGCTTGTCGCGTGGGTGTGAAAGAGTGACAGGCATTACAAGTGACGCGCGCGAATCCCAAGAGCAATTCAGCCCTTTTTGTCATTGCAGAGTTTATACATAAACCGCACAATGCAACGCTTTATACAATTGCTTTTCCTGCTGCAACTGCGCGGAGGTTTAAAATTCATGTATAATGTCGTCAGCAGCGTTTGTCGGAAAAAATACCTGTCCCGAGATAATGTAAATTGTATGAAACTGACTATTCATCGGGGAAAAAAAAATAGCTCAAAAAGATTGAAGACATTACCACCATTGCGGTAGGATTTTGTTTATATTGAACGTGTTTGATAAATTCAACGAAACAAAATTATCATTTTTGTATTTAGTAGCGAGTTTATAAAAATCGATATTTGCAAGTGTAATGGTAAATTAACAAGAATATTACCGAGTATTAAAAAAATATCGTTTGTAGAGGTACAAATTGTTGTGTCAGAAAACAAAGCTTTTTAATTATAAACCAGGATAAAAAGAGATAGAAAGAAATGTAGAGAAAGGAAAATAAAGATTGGAATAAACAGGAGCTTACGTATCTATACGAGCACAAAGAGCAAAAAGTTGAATGAGAAAAGGAGATTCTCTCGCGTGCAGCCGTGATGAGCTTTGGGGAATGTGGTACGCACCCTTGAGTTGCATCAGTATGAGAAAGAAAAGAAAAACAAAAAAGCGCACAGCCGAGATAAAGTAAAAGGATACAAAAAATGTATGCATAAAATAAAATAAAAACCTGATAGAGCGCGTACATAGAATCGTTTGTGTAAACATTGGCTGAGCTCTTGCGGAAACCGTTCAACGATTGAAATACGTATACTCAAGAGTAAAAGATGCGATAGAAGCAAAAAGTTTTTTTCTTTTGTAAATAATGGAAAAAAAGCGAGAAGAGCGAGGCGTTTGCTGGAATAGCGTGTAATCATCAAATACATTAATGGTGAATATAGAACTGTTGATAAACCTACTTTTTGCTCATCAGAGGAAGGGCAGAATATACAGCTCAACTACACCTAGCTACTACTACTACCGGGTACTATTGGAATATAACATAAGAGAACTGAAAGCTAGAGGCTCTAATAATAACAACTGTCGAATTTACGATAATTCATCGTTCGAATTCGATTACGGGTTAGTGTCAAGTACGTATTTTTTTGCCTATATACCCGCCGTTGGTATATTCGTTAATTACGCGCATTGGGTCGGACGTTAAGTGGTTGTACATACATCGCCTGGAACGAAAAGCGAAGGGAAAAAGATAAAAACAGAGACAGAGAGGAACACTCGATAATACGATCCCTTTCATGACGAAAGCACCCTCTATCTCGTTGCACCGAACTAAACGCGTCCTGAGGTTTGGCGGGACGGGGTGGTTATACAACTGATTAAAAGCGCGGCCGGATAATTGAATATTAAAAACTCCCTACTCGACAAAGTGGCGAAAGAGAGCCCTCTCTCGCCCGGCCACCATCGGGTCCCGCGCAAGTGTACCAACCTCTCGCTTCAAACCCTCTAGCTTTTCTTTTTCCTCCTCGCTCCTCTATAAGTACATCCTATAGATTTTCCGTGTGTCTGAATCTTTAGCCATGGTAAAACGGGTCGATTTTAATTAAAGACAAACATCTCTCTCTCTCTCTCTCTCTCTCTCTCTCTCCTTCTGATGCACCATAGTACGCACTTCTCGACTCTCACCATCCTCCCTCGTGTACTTTCCCTCTTTTCCTGCGCCCGCACTTTTTTAACGGTAAAACAACAATCTCATATCTCTTGGTTGCATATATTTTGAGAAAAAGAAGATGGTAAGTTGACTCGTTAATAACAGAACGTTGTTCTTTTTGACTTGCTGCTAAAATGGAAAATATCGCTTTAAAATTCATTAGTATTCATTACCAAAGTCCATTTATTTCGATATCATTCACACTTCGATGTACATTTTGTATTCGACTATCGAGATTCGACATAAAATCATACGACATCTAGGAAATTTTCAAAAACTCTTAGACATTGCAAGTCGTTAAACGGCTATTGTCAAGCATGTTTTTTTTTCCAAATTTGAACTACCACTATTTAACAAATAACAGACCCCGCCAAATATTCATTATATGCAAAGGTATAGAAGAATTTGTACTGCGAAAGATTGTACAAATTATTTATTTCAAGATTGATACATTATTTTCAAATTCATCATGTAGAAACTTGGAGTTTCTTTCTTATGTGCGGGTTTTTTTTCACAGTTGTACAATTTTTACAATAATCGATTTATTTAATCTTACCAGCACCATTCATTTTATTAACATTTTTACCAAATTGTATAGTGAGCCCAGCATTTAAAAGTTTTTCAGTCTTCACAGCAATTCGGGAAGTTGTAAAAAGAAATTCATTATTTTAAAAATAAAAAAAACCGAGTTCCAATGATCTTTTTGGTATTCCTGTAATGTTGCGAGTGTGAGTAGCTGTATTAATTTAGCCCCAAATTCAATTCCGTCAATTATTTTTGTTTAGCAGTTATTATCGATTGTTAATGAAGTTCGAGACAGACGAAATCTTGAACTCGAGGGATGCCGGGGGGAATGGATCTGAGATAGGGGAGAGAGTGATGAGTTGAGGGGATAAGACGAGAGAGAAAGAGTTGAAGAGCGTAACCGAGTGTGCAGATAATTTGCAACGGAAGAGAAGCTCCCGAGCCTGAGGGTGAGTTGTTCCAAGATAATATGCGAGAGTAACTCTCCCCGGTGTTTCGGGCGAGCTTACTTCCTACCTCTCGCTTCCGTTTTCATCATTCCGAATTGGAAAGTTCAGAATATATATGGGGGTATCCTATATATGTACGTACAGATCTCGGCAGAATATATAGACCTTTGTATTTGCAGACAGCAAAAACCAAATAAATTTTTGAATTTAATCAAGTATTTCCATGCCCCAAGACACTTGAAACGAAACAACAACTTTTTCAACACTTCGAGATGATTAAAAAGCGTTTGTGTGTCTGGCAAAAGATAGTAATTGATATCCAATTTTATTTAATCAATTCAATCCATTTAATTAATATCGAAATTTGCATTATAAAAAATAATCAGTACTTTAGTGAATTGTTAGAAATAATTATTACGTTAGTTTTAATGTTTAAACATAATATTTGATAAAAAATTAAACGAAAATTATTGGCATTAAAGGAGATACTAATTATTCGGTTTAATCAGCTGATTCACTAGACAGCACACCGATATTATCGATTGCCAGGAAAAGAGGCTCGCGCGTGAACGAGACGATTGAACATGCGTAGAGATGTGGGTTACGTTATCCTTTTGTTCGATAGTAGGTGTGCCACGTTGCACTTGGAGTCATTGCTCGCGAAGAAGACCGAGAGAAAGGGAAACCCTGCTGACTCGTGAAGCTAAAGGTTATTCTGCTTCGTGGAACCGAAGACGAATTGCTTTTTGTTCATGAGACTCTCGCTGTTGGTCATTACCAGAATGAGGCTGTGGATGAAAATAAATGGAATGAAATCGTTGAAGCATTCGTAAAAAGTTTCAATGTAGATTAACGGGCTGATGAAGGAACAAGAGGGTTGAAAAAAGATATGTTTCGCAACAACGATGCATCTTCCGAGAAATTTTCCATTGTTAGTCCCAATTCTATAGATTATATTGTATATAAATTGAAAATATAGTATTTAGTTTGTGTTTAACTGGTTTTATTGTCATCTTTACAATTCAAATACAATTTGCTGGGGGCTTGCATGCAACAACCATAATGCAATGAATTCTAAAATTGAGCATTGAACTATCATCAGAGTATATCCCTCCAATTCAATTAACTTTTAATGCAATATCCTTAATTCGAACATTCAACTACTGTCGACTCCTATTTCATGTGATTCGATCATAACCCAATCAAAATTCGCCATTCTGCGACCAAACCTCATTGACGATGTTATTATGCTTGTTTGAAGTAAACGTTTAGTTGAGTAACACGGTAATAACTCTTGAATTGAATTGAAGATTTACTCAACCTTAACCTTAATTTAAAGTTTTCGAGGGCACAACAAATTAAATATCTTGTGTATTCGCACACATAATGTAGTATTACATATCTATAGATAACGGAAAAATTAAGCTCAAAAGTTTATTCTTCTTTCGATCGCAGTCACGTAAATCGCGGTGACGTAAATTCATGAAGGATCGAGTTCCGAGGAAGCCAATAGAAATATGCGCTGGAGTCCGAAAAGCTTGGAGCATTTGACATCGCTTCGTATATACGAAGTTGGCGAGAAGGAAAGAGAAAGATGGGTGTATTTGAGAGTCGAGTACGTGGCCATATCGAATCTCATCCCCCCAGACAGGATGTTCTCCCTCAGGATGTTGTATCCTTAATGTATTTACCTTGGCTCCTAACCCCCGATCGAACATGGCGTCTCTCCTTGAAATTTTACCTCCTTCCACCATCCTACCAGCCTGATTCTCAACCTCCTTTCTATGTACATGTTCGCTATATATACATATACATACTATAACCTTTCGTTCTTCCTTCAGTATTACCACCAGTTAATATATACGAGTATCTATATAGATATATTCAACAACCAAGCTTCCTCAGCCATCGACGTCGTAAAGATCCGTTTAGCCGCTCGTACACGCCGGATTACAGATAGACATATGAATATAACCCAGCACAAGACGCGAGACTATAAACTCACCAAAAACTCATTCGTTCTTCTTGGAAAATTTTCATTCGGTAATTCGAAAAATAATTAATCCGTTTCGAAAAAAAGTATTTTTACTCAAGGAGGTTCTGGATGATTTCACTTGAGGATTTCTAGCTATTTCTAGCTATTTGCAAACGTTCGATAAACATTGTAAAAATATTGAGACGTAGTTAGAAATTAAAAAAAAAAAAAAATGTTCAAGCATTTCAATCCGTTGAAAATTGTACGCAGGCACAAATGACCTAGTGCAACCGCGCGGAGGGTTAAATATTTAAATACAGGTGAGATAAAGTTGTTTGATGATAAAATTAATTTTACGGGCATCTTTTATACATTATTGAAAAAAATACGGTCAATGTTAATCTTTTTTTTTATTTGACAAAATAATTTCCTATTTATATGCAAAAAATTAATTCGATGTGTTCTTTTTCATATTTTTCTTTTGTCTCATAAAAATACGTTGAAAGAAATTGAAAAAAAATATGTTAAATACAATATTATTTT
This sequence comes from Mesochorus sp. PSUC_FEM 10030011, assembly GCA_018906735.1. NCBI lineage: Eukaryota > Metazoa > Arthropoda > Insecta > Hymenoptera > Ichneumonidae > Mesochorus > Mesochorus sp. PSUC_FEM 10030011. Next base: position 11,335 of record JABMBV010052507.1, read on the forward strand.
TTCAATAATACGGCTTAATTTTGTATATCCATCTGGAATCTCTTAAATAAAAAACCACGCCTTCAACACAGGACGACGAGGAATCTTTTTAGCGAGGTTCGTGCTTTATTGAAATAAATTTATGGTCGACGGCCAGAAAAAAAGTTGGAGAAAAACGACATGTTCACGAGCTCACCGGAACTACGTATATAGATAGTGTTGGCGAATTAACCTTCCGGTGTGCTAATTCCTCGAGTTCATTAGCATGAGGCTCGGAGGGTTCTCGTCGACGCGGAGATTTTCCTGAAAGTTTTGGATCTGAGGAGAGTGTTGCGTGTTGTACGTGTATATATACAAGTTGATCGTGGAACATTCCACGTTGCGGTAGTTTCCGTTCTTCGAAGGAGCAAAGTACACGAAAAAAAAGAATGGAGAAATATATATGGTGGCGAAAGGGCAAAAGGGTGGAAGGGGGGCAGTAAAGATGCTGCGAGACTCATCCCCGGAATTGTGAATGTGGACTCGTGCCGACGAATATGTTTAAAGGAGGGGCTGCGTTTCTCCTTCCACTGTCGTTTCGGCATCCCTTCCCACACCATTCACACTCGGTATTAGCAGTCGGCGTCTGGCAGTAGCACTGGAGTGCTTACCACCGGTGCGACGCCGATGTGCCAACGTGTACACGAAAAGCGAGGCGAGCAGATAGCCATGAGCGTATATTCGGTGTGGTCCGTGTATATGTGTACGTGTGCGCGTTCATACGCCAGACACGATTTTCTACTTAGCACCACGGTCGAGGAAGCTCTCGTGCAACTCTCGTCCTTCTTGCCCTGCTATCTCCCTTTCTCCGTCTCTTGCTCCTTCTTTCTTAAAGCCGCTGTACGACCAAACGATTCTACAGAGTTTAGTATTTGGCGTCACACACCTTCGAGAGGTTGCCTATAGGATCGAAGGCCGCCCCACCCCCCTGACTCACTCACTCGTCTTCGTCTCTCGGGAAAAAAATCCTCGGGGACATCGCGGGAATAGGGATTCGTGGCAGGATAATATTCCTTCTTATTCGCTCGATCTCTTGCCCTAATGGATTTCAAATTATTTCAAGCCCCTTTCCCAATGTGATCGCTGTCAGGGGAGTCGTATCGAGAAAAGTATGGATTTATACGATGATGAATATATACGTATGCTATTTTGCCTTTATTTCATATATGATTATATATTAATATACTGCAAATACCTTGTTGATAAAATTTTTTGTAAAGAAAACAAAAGACGATATTTGCGTTATGATTGTTTTGACAATCATTTATTTGATGAAGATGTATGCAAGAAAGACCATTTTGATGTCAAGTAGGTTTTACAGTTGAACAAAAGCTATATAATTACGGTGACTGGTGAATATTTTTGGAGAATGAAGAAAAAAATGGGGGTTTCCGAGCATCACAGAGGGCTTCTAGAGACTGAACGAGACTTTGGGGAGTACACACAACTGCGGTGGAGGCAACAAAGAAGCGACGGGACATTTACGCCGAGCACTGGCATATGTAATGTCTTGAATCTGCTCTTACCTATATCTACACGAGACGGATACTCTCGGCCACCCTGTTACCAGAAATCTTGCTCTTGGGGAAAAGAGCATCGAGAAACTTCATGGGGGGAGGGGGATCCCTTGGGAAAATTACTACACCTTCATACTCTCGTGCGTAAAATATATTCGCTTGCCTCTTTAAAGCTGTCTCAACGTTGGATGAATAAGAATAAGAAGAAAAAGAAGGAAAATATTACGTGAATACGAGAAGAAGCTAGGAATAACGAGAACGAAGAAAAATATATAATATATTCGAAGAGGATACGAGGGAATGGTGCATCCGACTAGCGTCACCCGTATCTACCAACAGCTACTTCTTTCACTCCTCCTCATCTCTTTCACTGGCAAACGCATACGTTTCCTCTGGGTTTTCTTCTTCTTCTTCTTCTTCTTCTTCTTCTTCTTCTTCTTCTCTTTTCTTTTTTTTTTTTAGTGGATACTGACGCGCGCTCGCTCGTACATCTACCGAACGATATCTTTCTTGTATGCAAGTAGTACATAGATGTATACGTATATGTTATATAAAAGTATCTAGCCAAGTATATCACTGTGAACGATGTGCGGGGATCCATAGCGCCAGAACCTAGATATCAAATTGCGTAGTCATCCGAGAAGACGGACGGATGACGCTCGAATCACATGCCGAGAAAAATTCGGAGAAAAAATTTCCCTCTATCTCGCTGTCTCTCTCCCGCTCGATCTCGCTTTTCCACATATCCTTCAGCTATAGACTCTGATTTTTCTATATTTCTTCTCCCATATCGCATCTTTCTTTTCTTCCTCTTATCCCACTGGGGATTCGTTCGTATGTGATATGGAAAAACGTCTTCGAACATGTGGATGACGACTCCAAAGCTGTCGCGTTCTTTTTTCCTCATTTTTTTTTTCGATTTCGTGGCGGCTTTAAAGTTCGAGTACAGCGAGTAAACATTTTTTTACTTCTGCCACCTTCAACTCTTCAACAATTGCGATCTTATATTTCGTCCTGATAATTTTGGAAAACGGGAAAGAAGCATCGAAATAACAGTCGTCTCTATCTGTTTTTTTTTTTTTTTTAAATTACGTTTAGATCGGAA
>JABMBV010052618.1:0-13956 GCA_018906735.1 Mesochorus sp. PSUC_FEM 10030011
ATATATATATATATTATCCAAAGATACACGGGGTTCCGGGTGACGCTTCGGGTTACCAATCATCCTACACCAAGTGTTTTCAGCCACCGCACCGCAACGGCCATGCGACGCTTTTACGATACACGTATATCTGTGCACCGAGTAGAAGAAACCGCAAAACCACAAATTCACTCGGTTCTCGGCATTGCTTTCTTTCCTTTTACCCAGGAATTTTACGAACAGCTCGCGCAGTTACCGACATGTTTGGATCAACCAATCCCCTCACGTATTTTTCTCATATGTTTCAAACGACGTTTGTTTGTTTGTTTGTTTATTTTTATTTATTTATTCCAGCTTTATTGGAATAGAAGAAAATAAAAAATAATATGATGTTTAAATAAAAAATAACTATCATTCTGGTTATTCGCGATATTTTTTCAATCGACAAAGAATAACTGGGTTAAAAAGCGAAAAAAATTGCTCTGGTCGTTCTCGTTGAATCGACACAATCGTGCATGAATCTCGCATGTGTCGTTTTATCCAAGTCCGTAATTCCTTCTTATCGTAACGAAATTACAATTCGTTAGGAGAATGCGTTACACAGATGATAACGTAATTATGGACTTTGATACCGTGGCTCGCGAGCACGTGACACACGAGGTACACCGGTGAAAATTATTCGACGTTTACTTGGGTCATGCCGAGGAGAGGGTTACTCCCTCCCTCTTTACTATATAGACTATGTACAAACGTCGACGTTGAGAGCCCGCGCCTTGATTTATCGTGACTCACTCTCTTTGGTTAAAGCGACGCTTTAATTACGGTGAACGATAACGCGGCTTACGCACGCCCCCCGCTCGTAACTCATAGAAAATCTAGAATGAACCTATATTCTATGGTGTATACATGATAATATCCGTTCTCTACAACGGCATCAACGCGCCCCCGGGAACTTATCATGTCGAGAGGGCCCACCAACCAAGAGATTAGGCTCTGTTTACGAGGCAGCTATATTCACCGCGCTCAGGTTAAATGAAACTTATCGTGGGGGGCTTTTACCACGTTTTTTTTCTCACATCCGGTTGTTTCCGATATGATGTTAAATAGCGCGACGTGTAATATCATAGTTAAGTCAAGACATTATATATACGTTCAGAGGCAAAAACATACATTCGCTGTCATTCATTAATCCTCCTTTGAATAAACCACCGTAAAATTATAGTCAACGTTCGGAGTTTTACATTTTGCATCAAACAAATCCCATTTAACTTGAATAAAATTGTAATTTTAAACGTAAACCAAGAGCGAGATAGAAATGATGATGCGTTACTCTGTGATCTGGCACCGAGAGACCTCAAACTCGCTGAATCAGCTTTCGAACGAACAGAGAGCGAACAAGCTCGACCTCTTTGCCGCCACGTATCGGTCAACCCTTGGTCCCAATCCTCCCAAGTCCGCAACGTCCCGCGGGATCGAGAGCGAGACGTTTTTATTTTATTTTATTTTTTTCTTTTTTTTTTTTTAGAAAAATGCTGTACGCGCAAGAGCGATTGCGAATGGGATGAGATTGGAGGTATATGTAGTTGTATAACGGTTGCTAGAACGCCAGAGCGAACGAGACAGTCATACCACGAACCGCTTGAGAATCCGCGCGGGCAAAGAGATATATTCTTTCTCTCTCAGTTTGGGCTTTTCCCGCGTGCACGCCAGAAGAGATTCGTGATCGAGGAGGTGGTGGAAGTTGAACGAGAGAAAAACCATTGGATGAAAAGTTTCTCCCGCGGGATGTGTGGTATATACACAAAGGAAAAGAGAAAAAGGATGAGAAAGAGAAAGAGAGAGAAAGAGAAAACACGGCGTGGCGAGTACAAACGAAAAAATTGCCCCAGTCACACCGAGGGAGCGGGTTAATTTCCTTTGCAAACGCTTTTGGCTACCTTACGCTTCTACGGCTATATCTCTCAGCACTTTTATAACGGGAATTGTACGTTCCGGTATTTCATTTCCAAGCTGTAAATACCCCCTCGTGCAATCGGCTCAATATCTGTCGTTCTTGTTTTTTTTTTTTTTTTTTTTTTTCAAGCTGTGGAGCTTCAAATCTAACGTTGTTATACCGTCTGAAAAACTCTGTGATTAAAACATAATAATAATCATTCGTTCAGCAACTTGATTAAAAAAAATAAAATCTCTTTTCTTTTATTCATTAATTAAAAGTATAAATACTTTAGTAGCAGGCCTAAATGGTATTTTCGATGAATGTGGCATTTTCCTTGATAAAGTGATAATTTCGGTTTTTTTTTCATTTTCATTGCTCGATCGTATATTTATAAATTTATAATGAAACTTTTAATATGGAAAACCAAAATCCCATAATTTGTGTTGCTCTTCTCGTAACTGCTTATTACAGTTTATTCAATATATACAGAATTAATATTTATTTAATAACCTTTATGTTTTAATAATCCTCACTATACGAGAAATAAAATATATTTATGTCAAGAAGTAACATTGTTTAATGAACAATTCACACACAAAAAAATACACTACATATAAAATTGCCAAAATTATGAAAATGCATTTCAAGTTTGAGTTGAAGAAAATTAAAGTCTCTCTGAGCCCAAAACGTGCAGTTTCTAACAATCAGATTCTCTTTGCATGCAGCCCCTCGACGCTGTATCATCGGGGGAATCTTTCTTGCGCTTGAGCTAACTCCCCATTTTTTTTATTCTTCTTTTTTTCTCCATCCCCCATACGTCGGGCCTGAAAGTAGAAGCTGCAACTTACGATGTCGGATGCCAGGATGCTTCTTGATGTGTGACTTCAATGACCATGCATTATATATAGCGCGATACCGTCCGTGTGAAATGCACAATGATGTATATCACGTATATGTAGTACGTACACAAATGATCTTATAGAATGCAGTCTGCATCGGAGGGTAGGGAACTGCAGAGATGAGTTTCCATGCGTGAACAAGAATTTCCAAGTGTCGGTTTTATGCTATTCTTCATGTTTGTGTGTGTGTATGTGTGTGTGTGTTAGCACGTGTATGACCAACACACATTTGTCGATAGAGCGCAGCTTTTTCTCTGGTGTTAACGTCGAATCACTGTCTCACTTTTCCTCTGTGCATCGCCGGGTATAGTGTCAAAGGGCTGAAGGTGAGAGTCGAAGCTGAGAGAGCAAGAGAGAGAGAACGAACGGTGCGCAACCGACATACGACATACTGGGGGCGTAAAAGTGACGGAGTAAAGGGTGAGAAGGATGAAGAAAGAGGGAGAAAGAGAGAGAGGGAGAGAGAGCGAAAACGAGGGGGGAGAGAGAGGCTCAGAGGGTGCAGTGGAGTAGGAGAGTGTCTAGACAGACGGGGTGGTTAGGCTGGCTGCTTGTTCCCTTGCCTGTTCTGGCTACCTGGTTGGCTGATGCTTGGATGACTGTTGGAAGGCGTTTTACACTGACGTCATACAGTATAAACATAACCGAGTAGGAAAAATTTCGAATTGGAGCTTAAGTTTCGTCTTGGCCCGATATATTTTTGCTTTCAACTATGATAATAAATATAGTTGGCAATTCATATTCTGAGAATCTGGATGCATTCAGCGTTTTTTCGCTGATTCAACAAATTCGTTTTTAGATTTAAAAAAAATTTTCTTCTTCTTTTTTTGGCAATATCGAGACCGATAGACACGTCCCCGCTGATGGTTGAAAAAGTTGTATTGGAAATGGATGTAGCAGATATGCCGAAGGTTAAGTTTCCTGGATATCGGAACGTTGAGAAGAGAAGATTTTCTTTGGTAGACTACAGTGATTCCGGAAAATGAGGATAATGAAGAATAAGTGAGGGAAAATTGTCGGGTAAATGGAAAAAGAAAGCGAGCGCAAGTTGCCCAAGTCGAAGTGAAATGAATGGCAGGTCGATGCGGAACAGTTTTATTATATACGTATATATATATGTATATTTTATCTTTTTTCAGCTTGGTATATGTTGAAACAGAGAAAATGGTCGTAGACACCCGGTGGAGATAGTAATGAGTTGATAAAAGTTTGCCGTTGAATCCGCGAGCGGAATTACAATTTTTATTTCACGGTTTCCAATGATAATTACTTTTTTATTCGAATGATTACTCTTTATTGCTCTTGGCTATATAACCCTTTTGGTTTTTTTTTTCGGAAACTTTAGATTTTTTTTTTCATGACACGGTCACTCTCTCGAAGGTGTGTTTGAAACAGAAGAAGAAGAAGAGATAACAAAAAAAAAGTACATTTCCGCATTAACGAAGCTTGCTTTCTTAACACGATGTATATTTTATTCGTTAAAAACAACTTCGCGTTTTTCCGAGCTTTTTCTATTAAATCCCCTCGATAAGCTGAAAGGGAAAACATCTTGACGTCTGCCACCGATGTATGTTCACTTTCACGTTACTCCAACATTTCAAACGACAAATACTATACAGACCGGTGGTGGACTCTGAACAAATATTCGTTGTTTAGCGTCGCAAGAAAGGGTTTACTCGTTCGGATTTTTTTTTTTCCACATGCGTTCTTGGTTTGTCTTGTCTTGGTTAGAACTTTATTTTATACTTAAAGTTTCCGTATTGAAAAGAACTGGATTTATTTGATGAAACAAAATGAAATTTTTTTTTCTTTATATCATGTTATAGCTTGTATTAAATTCGCATCGCACGAATTCTTCGTCGTGAATGCATATTTAGTAAAATGCGTAAGGAGAGGCTTTAACGGTAAACGATGAGGGAAGGTGAAACCGTTCCCTTTCTACACCAAACACCATGGCTACTGTGCTCGTTTCCTTACCTCGAGGCTTAACCCTCGCACCTCATATTCGATTTCAGAGCTTCTTGCGTTTGCTACCAGCACATATATGTATATACACGCGTATACTCCCTTCGTGCTGATTCGGTAGTTATCAGCTCGAGCTCTAGCGGCCCTCTCTCACGCACATATATTCTATCCTCTTCACTGGAAACATCGATAGCTTAGATGGAGAGACCCCTCGGATTTGCGTGTCCAGTGTGTATTACCAATACAATCTTGGACACATTCTGAAGTTCGCACAAAAATGACGATAATGATTTAAAAAAAGAAAAAAAATATATATATACACGAAAATCGAAATGTTCGCGAGTAATGAAGTGCAAACAAGTATAATCTTAAGAAAAATATGCAACATACATACAAAAAGGTTTGTAGTTTTAAAAAATTACTAAATATCGAGGAGCGTAGTGGCCAAATGATTGAGTCTTGGATTCGAATGTCATACGAGTCCGGGTTCAAATCCCGACAAACATCACTGAATTTTGTTCAAATGTTTCTTTCACTGCAATCCTGATGGTTGGATACCACATTTAATAGAAAATATCCTACTGTATCGGCAGATGTTTTTCCAGTAGTGTCCCTTCGCCCTCGGCACACGCGATACAAGAAAATGGCGAAGTCGAGCTGCTATTGGTATGAGAAGGTGGGGTTGTAAAAAGCGGAAAAATATACAGTGGAATAAAGAAAGAGTGTAGGGACTGTGCAAGAGCCCACAAGGGCGTACAAGTGGAATATGAATAAATATTGAAACAAGCCAACGCTTTTTTTTTCCTCAATATATTAACGAATATAATCGCTGATAACTTTATAACGATCGACGATTCGCCAGCGGTTTTACTGTGATTTATAATGAATTGCTACCTCAATATAGCAATGTTTTTTCTGCCTCACGGGCTGATTACTCCTGCAAAAACGTACCACATAAGAGCATTATATAGCTTTATATCCATTGATGATGAGAGAGGATTCTGGGATCAAAATACATGTACATCGGTGAAATGATATAGAGGACTAAAAGGGGTATTATAACGATCAAGGGGATTATAGGCCATCTCACAAAGGGGTTTCGTCGATTCTAAAGAGGTGTGTACCATGGTGGGAATGGGGTCGCTATGCACGACGGTTCTGGATCTGCCGCTAATTGTAAGTATCGACTGTGAGCTGGATGGACCGGACAGGATTCGGTTCTGATGGGGTGAATAGTATATTACATATATATGGATATTTACTGCTGTAGTTGGATCGTGAATATATATATATATATATGTATATATGCCTCTGAGCTCTCGAAGCAATTAGTCAGAATTAGAGGCGCCATTAGTCACTCTTGCCACGCAGCAGCGGCGAGTATAGTGAGAGGCCATACATGGGAGGGGTCCTCTGCCGATGTATAAGAAAGGGTAAAACGTTTTGGTAGAAACTGTATACGCGGATAATCGTCTGTTCGACTCGACTCCCGTCCCCTCGCGTCACTTTTCTCAGCCATAGACCGCGAATGGTCTCTCAAGTACATCAAATCGGTGAAATTAATCGATATATTCTCTCGCTAAGACGAGTCAGGATTAGTACAGAATGAAGAAAAAAAAATTGCGATAAGGATGGTATCGTAACTCGATGATCGGATCACGTTATAATAGGAAATAGAAAAAAAAAAGATGCTTCCCCATTGAGAGCGGTCATTTCTTTTTAATACTGGTGCATGGTCTTGCTCCTTGGAGAGCGGAAAATATTCAACGGCGATGATAATGAATTGGTTGTTAAGTGGCGAAAATTGGCCAATTAGACAAAGTGAAGAGGAGCCGGGAGCTTTCCCTCGAGTTTTTATGGCAATCACGGGTCCTTTCCTCCATCGCTCTACCCCTGACGAGAGCTCAGCTCGTAGCCACGAACCAGAGGAATCTCATTCCTCTGATGAATTCATCGCTCTCGTTCACGAGTCGAGAGAGAGAGGGAGAGAGAGCAAGCAAGACGGAGATAGAGATTTATAACGTCTTCAAGCGTCAAGCTATTGAGACGAATGTCCTTAGATCGTGGGTTGGTAAAAAATACCATTTACGCTGATAGTATTTTTCTTGAGACGCTTCCGCAATAAACGAGCGAAATGGGGAACGGATTCTCTTTTACTTCTATCCAAAGCTGATAGGCGACAGGGATCGCTGTGATGTATTTTCAAGGTGGATATATATAAGCGCTGGTCACCCAAATTCATATAACGTTGGATTAATCGAATGTCTCAAGTGACACGGAAATTTCCCTCAATCCTTCGCGGCTCCCCCTTTATCACTTCGAAATCGCTGTCGGTATTCTCGTGACTGCTCATTTTCCGATCGCGGATAAGAAGAGCAAAAAAGACGAAAACAACGCGTGGTGAAACGTTTATACGGTGGTTCGAGAAAGGACAGGGTATTCGCCTTGTGCCTGAGGGATAACGACTTAATGATAGAGTGATACGAGAACTGGGGGTGTTGCTTATAAACGTGCTCGGGGATGCGATAATAGGGATGAAAGATGTGTTGGAGCAGGAAAATGTGGGAGGGAAGAATCGTGTATGTGAGATTTAGGGGGTTGCCAGCTCGATGAGGGACAACAAGATTACTCGTTATGTGTTTGGGAGAACTTCGCTAAAGGCCTTTCCTCCATCTCCACCCATTTTGTCTTCTATGCATTTTCTTTCTTTCTCTCTCTCTCTTTTTGTCTAGCTTTGCGAATCTTTTCGAGCGCTTACTTACACCCTCTCCGAGCTTAAATGAAACAGGAAGGGTCAAGGGAAGTCCGAACGAGTTAAGAAGTTATCGAGTAACTGATTAGAATTGTTACGTTTGGTCACGGTTTTTATACATGTAACTTTGTGTTAGCTTCGATCATTATAACGTCTATCGAGAGAGGGATCAACATGATCTAATGGATAAAACTATGTTTTTCTTTCGTAAATTCTGTCACTGGCAGCGAGTGATGGATGAATTCTTAAAGTGCACTATATCCTCTTATTTTCTTCCCTATAGAAATTCATTAATTTCCAGATTGAAATTTTGTTTCTCGATAAAAACGAGGATTCATGAACGAACCCACGCGAAATTGCAGTTATGAGCAATATTTTAGATTGTTTTTCTTGACAAAGGGTTTTATATCGCTATAAAAACATCGATAAGCCATCGATGGTTATCAGAAATTGAACGTCGTCTGGTTTTCACATATATGTGTACAGACACGTGGATACATGATATCAGTTGCTATTTCCATCCCCGCGTATTCCATCGCATCCGTCAATTTCGGACGACATGACCGATTCGCCGGAAACTGGAAGAGAATCGCGGCAGTTCGTCGTGTGCCAGAGAGGAGGCCGTTTTCGCTAAAGTGGTTCCCTGGGAAAAGGACTCTCACGAATAGCTACTATGCTACTCCATGCTTGCATGAGCGGTGCTTGAAAAAAAAGAGACAGAGAAAAAAAAACGAAAACCAATATCGCTCACTGGTCCGCCGAGAGGACACGCGAGAGAGCAAGAGGTCCGGGGGACCAGTCGTGCCAGAGTTTATTTCGTGATTTTTAAACGGGAGATTGATTGCATCGTGCGGATCTCGTCGGTTGAACGCTGTCTGGTCTGCCGATTTCGCTTTTCCATCTTGATCGTCGCGCTACATCGCACAGGCAAACGTCACTAATATTTTTAGCCTGTCCGTACCAGAAACTCAGCATCATCGTTCTCACTGAATTTGAACTCGCGAGTATATATCTGTGTACATATAAACGTAGAAGAACTAGGACGCCTCGGAGATTTTCTGCCGGGTCACTGAATGGGTACACAAGTGGTCGGCGGAAAAATCGCGAACGACGAGAAAAAGATCAATTTTCAACGGGCGCACAATAGATTGAAAATTTCGTATCCTGCTGTTACATATATATTTTTTTTGTTTCGTTTTCTTCTTTTATATTCAATGAATAGGCATAAAATGATGTTGATTATCGACATATAATGGACTCTCAATTTTTGTGGTCTGAAATATGTACGATTGGTTCAAAGTAAGCCGCTATCATATTTTAGTCCCGAAGTTTTAATGGAGAATCTATTTCACTAACGAGCGGCTCGATTAATAATTTTCACTTGACCTTATTTTGCTATTGAATGTCCCATTCCAATTTTTCCCCCTCAATGTCACGTCCGATTTATATTACCCGACGTTTATTAATTTTTTAGTGGGCTCGATGAGTAGATGCTTCTAAATTTTTAAATTCAATGAATTAGCATAGGCACCCTTCCAGCATCGTTTGGGATAAAACCCGCGTCGGATTCATTTATAGCGACATGGGAACGGGATAGCGAGAGAGAAAGAGAGAAAAGTGATCGGTAATGCACTTGGTCGCGGATGCTGAGCATGACACTCGCGCTGTCCCCCACCATTATACTTTACGCTTCGTAAATCTCTCCTCTCTCTGCTTTCTCTCTCTCTCTCTCTCTCTCTTCCATTTCGTAACAATTTAATGCCTTTATCTTTTGCTAGCTCATCAGGCCGTTGCAGAGGCCAGCGAGCACCGGGTCGTATAGTGGCGATGATTGGGGAGTGGCGGAGGGGATGGGAAATAGGCGATGTAGATGATACAGGGAGTGGGAGTTGAAAAAAAAAATGAGTACAGCAGTGGGACGTGCAGAGAGGTGTGACCGGCAGCCAATATTTCATAATTATTTATAACCCCTCCTCATCGTCGTCATGACGAACGACGAAAGCTATAGAGTATACACCCACATCCCTTGTACAAAGTTGACGATATAATATATTGTTCACAGGAGAAATAAAAAAAAAAAAAGGGAAAATGAAATTTTCCAGTCGTCGGTCAAGCTTAAAAACAAAATGATTGCTTTCGTGGATTGTGAGCTTCCATATAGTATACATGAAACGTGGTGGTAGCTCTGCTGAAACGCAAGGGCGGAAAGGAAGTAAAGGAGACGTGTAATAAACGTATAAAATTTTGTTTTGCTTTGGGAATGGCTCGTATTTCTTTAAATAGATACTATTTGACCGTTCAGTTAAAATAAAAGTAGCAAATGTTATTATCGGTTTTCGTACGATGGTGAGGAGGTATCTGCTGCTATCCGTCGCTGATAGATATCGATTTCCCTGTTAACGAAATTATACTTCCGATAGCCGGGTAGGAGGGTAAAAGGCTCTCACCACCGATGCGACACACATGGCATCGTGTTCCCCAATAAGTGGGCTATAATGGTCGTTTGAAAGGTCAAAGTGACCGGAACCGCTTCGGCAAGACAGGCTTGCAGAAAAGAGGTGTAACAGAGATTGCTGACCAGTATTGCTACGGCAATTTGCTGTGATCGGTACCCAATATACTATAGCTGGTGCGTTCAACCACATAAAACTAATTAGATAGCCAGTATATCGCAGACCGCTCTATTTGGGAGTGGCGTGGGAGAGGCAGGGGATATATTTCATGAAAACTTTTTTTTTTCCTTTTCAGTATCGATTTTGCAACGACTTCCAATAGAATTATTGGCCACAATCGTTGAAACAATTTTTGTTAACAAGTATACTCATTTCATTTGACGTTCGATTGCTCAAAACTAATTCTCAATCGACATATATAGCTGCGGCGAAAAACGATACCAATGTTTGATGCAACCGAACGAAAAAAAATAAGAGAAAAAAAAGTGCATTCTACAATAAAAACAATAAAAACGAATAACCCGTTGCACGAAATGCCTTCTCAGCAGGCTTACAGGACTTGGGACTCCATAAATCTCAACTACAGCGCAATTAATCGAGCGCAAGGAACTGCGGAGTTATAAGGAGAGAGAGCAAGAGAGCTCCAAAATACCGGTATCTGGTTGACCCTTGGTCAGAGAGTGTTTGGTCCTCAGTTAGTGTTTTCACTGCCTCCCAAGTTGTCGTATGTACGCGACTCGCGAGCAAACCTTAGCAGAGATCGCTTTCCGTACACCTTTGCTCGTTGAGAGAACTGCGCAGAGGGGCGCGCGCGGCATGGAACTCCGGGATTCAAAGTTTGCAGGGCGTTTTGTAAGCGGCCGATCCTTGCGAGCCAAACATAATAACAACCACCAATTAAAATACCTTATTATGGTGGAACAATACGGTTTCGCCGCGAAAGGGTGAGCATCGAAGAAGCACGTTGCTATGGCTGCGAAGAACGGATGGGGAATTAAAAAGAGACAGATCGAAATAAAAAAAAATGGTCGTTGGTGCGAGAAAAGAGAAATTGAAAGGGGCTATAATGTCCCTGTACAATGTAATGCAAGGGATGAAAAATACTCCTTAATAACTTATTACTATAATTATTTTATTTACAACTTATATGGCAGATAAGTTTGAATACTATCAGTTTTTAAATATGCCCATGACGTAGTTTACAATATTTCATGTAATAAAACATTGACCAGAGCTGATCGCAGTCGAAAACTTTTTCTTTTTTTTTCTCACTCGTTGGTTCGATTTTTTACCAGGTTCTTTTGCCAATTGACCAATTTAAAAAAACCAATGCCCTCGTTCAATAACAATGAAACAAAAAAAAAACCGTTTTGCAAAACAGGGCTTTATCTATGCTTGATACCGTGGTTAACGTTGGCGATGGTCATAAGGCACTCGAATTTTCAAAACATCAAGTACCTATCGTCGTAACGAGAGTTGCGGAACGAGCGAACGATATGTGCAGTCACTGTTATTGTACAATGCACCACACATGAGCACTTATTTCCATGGTCCGAAGAGTTTAGTCAATGGTAACTGGAAAACCGTAACGTGAAATGCCGGAAGATTGGCCCATTAATCATTGAGCTTACATCAATAATGATTGATCAGTGGATCGATAATTTGACAATTAACGAAATGGCAGAGATTCTACTTTTTGTAACATTTTTTTATAACCTTGTATTACGTTTTTTTAACTTAGACCTTGAACATCACTTTTCCATCCATGTGCTTTTATGTGCACCCCCAAAGCATTAAAATACTTTAGAACTTTAAGGTACCTTTCTTTATCTACCATATTCTTTCCATAGTCTCTGGCACTTGGAGATAGTCTATCTATCGAAAAATCGTTTGAGACCTTTAAAGCCCTGCCATTCGCAAAGCACAATTCCAAAATCTTTGTGATCGTTCCCCATCAAATATATTTAACGCCCAGCTCTCTGGCTCAGCGAACTCAGCTGCAATCTTGGAGTTTCACGGTCGAGTTTGATGTGTCGAAGCTTCCAGATTACCCCGGGGCTTGCACTTTCTCACTGTCTCTCTATCTGTCGTTATGTTCCGCATGGATATATACCATGCTCAGAGGTCCACATATTCGAACCAATTTCACCGAGTACATATTCGTGAGAGAAGCCACCTCCTGTCCGGAAGTACGAGAAGTTACCCTGTCCTGTATATAACTCTATCATTCTATCCTCTCGTCCAGCAGTTAATATCATTCCCTATTAAATTCATGTTGATGGCAACATTGAAAATCTATAGAGAACAAACCACACCTGCGATACTCGTATTTGGATAACTATACACACACCGAAACATCGGCCCAAATAATCCATCATGGATTATTACCACAGCGTGAGAAGACTAACAGAAATTTATTCTGCATATCCATAGTCATTGAGTTATTATCTCATCAAGATGCTTATTCGTCAATGTTCAACATACGTCAATATTGGTTTGAGCTGGATTGAAAACACGACTATTTGAAGTCCCTTTGATTTCGAAACTTTTGAAAAAAATGTGGGAAAAAAAACGTAAAATTTCATCGTATTGTTCCAAAGTTTTATAAATATTTTGAGAACAAATATTCAACAAAATATTGAGAATGTAGACGGTACAAATTTAAAAAAAAAGATTCAAATTCCATCTTTTTTTATTTGTTTCATTCTAAAACATTCACAGCTGTTTTTATTTATCTCTTTCTCTGTATATATACACACACAGTAACAAATGTATGGACGCACATTGGCTATCTTGGTGGTTTCGCACAACGACCTGAATAAAAACCCATAATTTTGTACGACCCTCTTATAATGTCTACTCGTGGATGAGGTGGACGACTTATCTTGTAAAACACAAAAAAAAAAAACAAGACACGCAAAGAAAATGTGAATCTGAAGAAAAGAGGTTTATCGTTCTATTGTTATCTTCAAACGATTCATGAAGTAAAAAGTGGTGGATACATTATCGTATTGACACTAATTTTCGCCAGGCAGATACGAGCGTAACCGAGATCGAAGATAAAATCGTTTCATCGGAGTAGATAAAGCCGGAGCGAGAAGCTGAATTCCTCTTCATTGTGTGGTACACGTCCTCGTGAGAGAGCTTGAGTGTACGAGGAATTTGAGATAGGGCGAGAGTTGGCCAGAAGGGGTTGAGATGTGGGGTTGTGTTTTTCCTTACTTCGAGATACTCGGAAATGCTCTCATCGACCACCAGTAAATACATAGACTTCGTACCTATATAGGTATAGAGGAGCTAAGAAGGAGCCAGTATAAAAGAAGAGGCAAACTGAGCAATGCGCGCGCGCGCCCTCGCGACAAAAACAATATTTATCGGGGTAGCCCCTTCCTCCCAAGCGTCGACCATAACCATAGTGTGTGGTGAATGTATACCGTCCTTCCCGCTTTCGTGAAAGAAAACCAGCCTCCGTTCTGTATCTCGCCGACAACACGTTCATATATATGCGTATATATACAGTTGGATCTCGATTCCGTCGATAAATTCGGAGCAGATTTTACTAAACTCCAACCTCCGGACACACAGAGGCTCAAATGAGCTGATTGTTGTTTTGCCTCAACCTCTCACTATAAAAAAAAAATCTTCACGAAAGTTTTTAATTTTCAAAAATACTTCTGTTAGGTTAACAAGACTCTGAATTTTACTTGTGTAAAAATAATGTTAGGCACAAATGATCTTTTATCTTTATCAACGCATATCTATATATATTGTATGCATATCTTAAGTCTGGCCAAAAAAAGTAAATAATAATTATTACTGTTATTAATGGAATATACGAAGTAACTTAATGCACCTATAAATATCGAAACGAGAGCGTGCGAGAGCTACCGGTTGAGATTAAGATATTAAAATTTTAGTCTAATTTATTATTTTGTAGTTTACATTTTTTAAAATTCTAGTTTAATTTATAAT
>JABMBV010052729.1:0-13952 GCA_018906735.1 Mesochorus sp. PSUC_FEM 10030011
TTTTAGTTTTTTTTTTTTTTTTCATTGTAATCAATCTAAATTTCTTTTTTTTATCGTCTTTTTTACAGAGCTTGCGAAACATGATCACGGCGAATACGTCGGATGCTTGTGAAACTCGTGATCCGTGTCAACATGGTGGCATTTGCATTTCCACCGACAACGGGCCAATATGCGAGTGTCGGACAGGCGACTATGAGGGTATCTACTGTGAAAAAGGTAGGAAGCTTACGAACGTGATTTCCGTATTTTTTAATTAAATGGCACTTTCAATTATCTCGCTCCATTGAATTCCATGGATTAATTATACACACGAGAATCGTATAACTCGAATCGCGAAACTCCATTGATTATGTTATTATCTGCATGGATTTTCTTCGCAAATAGCTAATGATGTTGAATGTTTGTGATAAGCCTTCTCACATGTCGATATAAATTTTGTATGTGATATATATACAAATTAAATGTGTTTATTTATAAAAGAATGTACTGTGCATAAACGTGCGCACAAAAACTTTAATCGAGCTTTATCCCGACGGTACAACTTCACAGACCGTTTTATTATATATACGTACCTTATAATGTAATTACCCAGCACTAATGACCGAGTGAAATCCAGCCTTCAGAACTACCACTCTCTCTCTCTCTCTCTCTCTCTCTTTCTGCATCTCTTTCTCTCTCCGATTCGCTCTTTCGTAAACCGGAAGCTCTCTACGTCGTCGTCATCGCCGTCGACGGAAGACAGCTCGGAAGACGAGAGGAAAAGAGAGAGGTGAAGCCAAAAGAACCGGAAGCGGCCAAGTTTCCGGTGGCACACGAAAAAGCAACGAGTCTTGAAGCATTTAGGAACTGAGTTCATATAGTTAATACGTGAATTTCAAGAAAAGCTGCTATATTTAGGGACTTATCCTCCCAACCTTCAACATCCTCAATCACGAATGAATTCGTGCTGTTAAACTCCAAAAATTTCTTTGATAATTGTATAATCGAAAATTCAAAAAAAAAACGGCTTTTTACAATAGGTTTTGATAAAAAAAACTGTAAATCAAACGATAGTTTCGTGAATTGTTTTTACCTTCACGAATTTTAGTGGTAATTTATCCCGCGTGAAACGAGACGATAGAAAGTGGGAGGAAAGGAGAAAACGGAAGAGAGGGAGCGAGAGAGAAAGAAAAGAGGGAGGGAGGAAGGAAGGAAGGCAGGTAAAATCGTGTACCTACAGCTGGAAAGAGGAATATGAGGCTCAGACGTGACCAACGGGAAATAATTCCATTTCCGCTGTTCTCTCGGTTCGTTGGGTTATCACCAGGGGGTTAGATAATTCGAATGTGCTTGCAGCTATCTCCCTCTCACCTCGTTCACCATCGAGTTGGGTGCAAACTTTTCAATACCATTAGGCAACCTTCTCTTGTGTCAAAACGTCTTGGATCGATTGCACACGGAATATAGGCAAGCGAAGGCTGCTGAGAAACGACGAAATTTATAGTATATAGCTAGAGAGAAAAAAAGAATGATAAGAATAGATGTGGAGTCAAGAAATTGAGGACAACGATGAGCGCCCAACTTAGACGTGACTTTGGCAAAGTCTTGCTCATATCGCTAATCTCCATCGTCGTTGTACTTTGTTAAATATTAACTTGACGAAACAATTCATTTTAGTGGTGAGAAGCGGATAATTAAAAGTTTCAAAAAAATTAAAAGACTTTTGTATCATGGAAAAAAAAAAAAAATTAAAAAACGTACGAAACGGTATTTTTAATTTTGGGATAGCAGAACCTGCCAGCACCATCGACAATCGTGGGTACATGAATAACGTAATAGATTAATTAAAAGGGGATTATGTAGCGTAATTGGATTCGACGAACGAGCTGCACGTTATTTCGTTGGTTCCTCCCTATCTTCTCTTCGCTCATCCGCGTTACAAGTGGGATGCGATATCAGTTTGCCACTCGCGTGGTATGCATTAATCGAGATACTAAAGTGGGTAGCCCGAGAAAAGGGGGATAGAAAGAAGAAAAATTTGGATATTTTTATAATTACGAAAAAATATCATCATTCGAAAACAGTAATTGAGATTAAAAAAAAGATGAAAAAAAAGTTCAATTGTTATACTTACATTAGTATCTTTGTATCTTCTCATACCTTTTTCATAAGAATATTTTACATTTATTCTTGGAAATTATTGGATAATATGTTGAATTGTTTTTAATAAGAAATAATTCACAACTATATGGTATCATGAATTACAATAATTACTGTATTTGCTTTATAAAAAGCAAGTAAAATCTGTTCGAGAATTACCGAATTGAAAAAAAACCAGAATATCATATACATTTATCCATAGTAATTCGATTTATAACTCTCGTTCTCTTTGACTATATTGGAATAATCAGCGCAGCTCTATTATACATAATTTTAGCGAGTTCTACATTTATAGATTAATTCGTATAGCATTCCGCGGAAAATAATGCACTTCTAACCAGTGGTGAATGAAATTCGATAAATGAAACAATAATTTTATGCGGTATTCATTGAATCGTTCGCCAAAAATTTAAATCTCACGCTGATCACACTTTTATAGCTATATGAACACTGATCATTTTCTTTTTTATTAGATTAAAATTATAATACAAACGCATTGAGCTTTTCATTAAAAATTCGTTTTAATATCATTTCCATAGAGGGTCGCATTATTCAAGTTAAAATTTCACGGTCTCTTTGTCTCTGATATAAAATTCCGTATCTACACTATACATTTATAGTGTACGCTCGAGTCCATCTATAAGCAACTATATAATTTATTTTATTTCTTTGTCTCGTTTATTTTCTCGTTTGCGTAGAGGCATGGAGCACGGTGCTGCCTACTGCCGGTGCTGATGATTACTGGGCATGGGATTACAGTGAGTTTTAACACTTACTCATTAAAAACCAAACCTTGTTTATTCCAAACCCTTGAATTCTTCTAGAATCTGCTAGACGTATAAAATTTGAATAGGTGTAAAAAACCTTCAAATTGTATATACGAATTGTATTAGTTATTATCAAATTATTTTAAAAAAAAGAAGGCAATATCAATAATAATTTGAATAAAAACAAATATTTCTGAACATTCTTTATCGGCGCAACGCTGAACATATACTTTTGGAGCTATTTTTATTTTCATTTAATATTTGTATTTTTTGACATATCTTTTATGGAATTAAACTCTATTTGAGTAAAGTAATCATTGTTTTTTTTAAATACAATAAAATATGGTAAACATTAATTATGACCCGAATCGTAGTACCATATGTACCTCGCATCTTTTAACAAACTTTTAGATACCTATTTAGACATGACTGTACATTTTGCTCTACCTTAAAGTACATTGTAAAAATTGTAATAAGTGTAGAGAAAAAAAAATTATGAAGTAGCCACAGCAATTTCGTTAAAATCTTATTGCCGTTTAAGTTTGAACGTTGAAATCATATGGGATCACTGATCAAGATTGAGTTTTATCCAAGTGATAATGCAATCTCGGTTATAGTAAATAACAATCATTATTTAAAAATTGAGAAAAGAAGACGAGGAATGGTTGACTTTTCATACAACTTTTATATTTATAATTTTTTCGCAGGAGTCGAAACTAATGGATTTTTTTACGAAAGTAAAATACTATTATTGAGAACTAAAAAACAGTATTTATTTAACAGTCACATTTTTTTTCGAGTTATTTTCATAAATTTTTTTCCTACATTTGTGTCGTAAACAGTCGAAAATGTGTCTTTTTTTCTGTTGCCTAACGGCGAATAAGCCTCTGGAAAATAGCAAAACAAATAGGAAGCACAAATTTTACTTTTTTTTTCTCACCCTACGTGAGGGAAATATGAATAATAATTGCATATAAAGTCACTTTGTCCCAACTATTTTCTTTGTTCTTGACGAAAAATAATATCCACAAGGGGAATCGTGAGTGCGATAGAACAAAGCGTAAAGGGGCCAAAGTGGTACAAAAAGAAGAAATCATTTTTATCAAATAAAAGCCAGAAAAAGTCAGAAACAAGAGAGAAAGAAAAAAGGATGAAGAAGGGGAGTGAATGCGCAAGCCGAATTTGTTTCTTTATGACAGAAGAAAGTTTATGAACTTGTCTCTGCTTCTTTCGATATGCAATTCGATAAATCGAAGTAACGTCTATGGTTTCCCATCTATATATTATATGTTTTTTTATCCAATAAAGTAGAGAAAATTCTCAGCGCAGTTTGAATGTAACCTATGGGATCATGCGATTCTCGATAAGATGAAAGGAAACTTTTTTGACGTTCCATTAAATCGAAAGGAATGTGAATTTATTTGAACATACGATACCGCGGCGAATTACACAATACACGCGTAACAGCGTTGTAACTCGTCGCGCAATTGGTTGTATATCGTACGAGTTGGTGGAAATTAATTGTGACAGTTATATATGTCGAGTCAAGAGTCGAATTACGCGATAACAGCGTTATGCGTACTTGAGCTTGGATCAATAACGTCAAAATGTAGGACAGTTAATAGCGCGATAGGAATACTAGAAACCCACATCTTCGTGCAAACAATGTCAGACATCCTCAGATGATGCACAACCACATATATACAAATGTCTTTCTACATATATCTATACATATTTGCTCTCTATTAATACTATATACTATACCGGGGTATGACAGTATGAAACATCCACATATATATTGCAGGCAAATTAATCAGAGCAAATAGATTTGGACCACAGCAGATGTTTATCCCCAATTGCCCCAAATGAACCTCGAGTCTGTAGATCGGGTATTATAGATTATCGATGCAATTGAAAAAAACAAAACTCCGTTCAAATAAAAATGAAATCCGATTCGTCAAACACGTATAAACCTTAATTACCCGTATCACGGAAATGATTGTAAAAAACAAAACTCGTATTTTTATGAGCGACAGTTTATAAAAAGCGGAACAAAACATGATGAACATTTGTTTTTTTTTATATACCGATTTACAAAAAGCTTTACAGTCGTGTTATACTCTATCGCAAGATATTACGACTGTGAAAAATATTTATCGTGACAAGAGATCGTGAAGAAATAAATAAATATAGGGAAGAGAAAAAGCTCGTAAAAGCAAGTCACGCCAACTGCGGGAATCCGAAGGGAAAAAACTTTCGTTCGCTGAGCTTCTGACAATTTTTTTCGTCGTTCAATGCTCCTTCTCTCTTTTTCTTGCCATGCGTCGATATGAAAGTTTGCGGAATATAGCGCGGGGTGCATCACGGTCCTTGTCGGGGCAAGATGTCTGCTCGTGCGGGTTCGCTCGTTGGCTGTATTACGGAATTGCTTAAGAGATGCGCGTCCTGTCTCTATTGGTGCTATAAACCGTCATACTGTCACCGCACCGGTGTCACAGTGTTATCTCACCCTTCGCTCAAACTACATATCTCCGTGCAATAAAATTCACTTTTTTTTTGCAATGCCCGACGTTTCGGAGAGACATCGGAGAAGCATGCGGTGAGAGTTTCATAATCCAGAAAGGTGAACCACCACAAGGATCTTTTTCGTAGTCTGTTCTTTCCTTCAATTTTTTCGTTCTATTTTCCCTCATATCTCTTCTTCACCGTCCATCCTCCTCTTGAGATTTTTTTTCTTTCTTCATATTTTGGACTCGTCTCTTTTTGCCTCCAATTTCAATTTTTTTTTACGTCACGTTTTCCTTTTATTGCCACCTCTGCTGTACCATTTTTACTGTCTCTCAAAGTTGTTTTTTTTTCCCTCTTATAACCCCTTTTTCTTTTAGGCTTTCATTTATTATTTGCCGCGATCCACCGCGTCTTCATTCCACTTGGAAAATGTCTCGACTTCGCGTTGAGAAATTGCGAAATAAAAGTCGAAAGTGCCCAAGGTGCCAAAAGTACCGATCCTCCGTCCGTGCACAATTAGGTGAATGACGTTTTTTTTTTTACTCTGTATATTTCTAACTTCCTCCTTTAAAGTTCTTCGCGATTTGCCACGAGAAAATGCCTCCTCTCTTGTAGCTAAAGTCACGCGAGCATGTGAATGTATGTCTCGTTTGTCCCCGCTCATTTTTATGTCGCTCGAGACCTCTCGCAAATTCCGCACAAGGGCTATCGCGCCTGGGTACCGCATAATTCTCAAGGTACACGCGAACCCAAGTGAACTCACGTATATGCGTCGCTTCACCTCGTGCTCTTGTAGCCTCATATTATGTCTCTCCATTTTATAGAAATATCTTGCTACCACGTGGTCTCGAAAATCATAAAGCTACTACTTACAGTGCTTGAACTGTAATAATCGTAATTTTTCCTTTTTTCAGAATTTCAATGCTTTAAAAATTCTTTTGCATATGACAAATTTTATTCATTTTTTTTTTTTCAAAAAGACGGAGAAAAAGAATAGCTGTTTTTCTCTGCATGAAATACCTCGTATGTGGGACTATATTTTATAAAATGTAACATGAAGACCGAGTCCTGCGAGCGCGCTTAACAGATGTGTTGACTTTGAGCGCGTCAGGCCCTACACGTGTGCGGTCAACGGGGTAGTAAAAACCGCACAGTAGTAGAGCTCTGTACTAGGTCAGCCGGCGTACTATTACACGAGGTTATACTACTCACATACTGTACACGTCGTTTCTATCCTTGTCTCGCGCCATAAGTGGAGCATTTTCCAAGAAAAGTATAACAGTGAGGATTATACGTGTGCCTCGGCACGCAATTTACGATTCGCGTTGTAAAGACGTACGCGATATTACGGAACGTGGATAGAAAAATGTGATTTCTTAATAATTTAAAATATTGACGGTATTATGTGAATAATTCATTACTGGTTATTAACGTTGACATACTGATATTTTATGTTATTCATAATTCTGATAATTCACTTTTGATCTAACATGTTTACTCTTACACTGTTTTCACTGGATTTGGTTTTATTTTCTAAGTTTCTAAGTATAATTTTCCACGTAATTTTTTTTATCTAACTCGACTTATCATCATTAATTTCTCTCTATTACTCTCTTTCTGGCTCTTCTATGAGAATTTGTTGTCAATAAAAATGTTTTTACTATAATTGACTTCTTCACGAATAATATATGTTAGTGTGCTATGTAAAATCTTTTGAGCGAACGTGAATGTAGCTGCGGTCTTGTATTGAGGTCTCGGCTTAATGTAATGAGTTGTAAAGGCAAATGACACGAGTGAGAACGAAAATTTTCTCGAAAAATCTGACAAGTCTCGTTTTTTACATACGCAACATAAAATGCTGTATATCGAAAAAGCGTATAGGAGTCTTCTTTTTATCACGATTCTTAGGCATTGGTGTGGAAACACAAGTTTCACCAGAAAAAGAAAATGACGAGCATAATTTTTTACCGTCTCAAAGTTATTTATATACGATAAGATTGACGCTGACACCTTTCTCCCTACCCATTTTCGTTGATAAGAAAACTAATTACTTTGAAAGACTTCCCGTCGAACCAAATAATCATTCTCACTCTTTTTTTCCATTAGTTTCACGATTTTTTTCCCACTTGTTGCTCGTACCGCTATTCTATCCAAGGGATTATTTATATTTTACTTTTGACTCGTATATTGATAGTGAAAAATCGTGGTCCAGTCCATGAGTCTAAAAAAAAAAAAAAAAACATTTCAATGTTATTGATCCGAAATGCCATGGTGAAAAGCAAGTGGTAAAACGAGAAACCTTAAAGAGGGAAAACACCGAACATTGCTTTGATATGCACAAGGGAAAGGGTATATAACAATGATCGCAAAAAGTAAAAAGCGGGAGAGAGAAAGAGAGAGCCATGTGCTCTGGTCGTTCAACCAGGACTTGGGCGTTGCAATCTGCCGGATATCGCGCAATTATCGTGTCGCAACAGTAACGCCGGGACGGCCTAACGTTTTATGGTAATTACCGGTTGTACGTTGGCAAGGCGGTGAGGGGAATTCAAGAGAGGTCAGGCGAAAGAGAGAGAGAGAGAGAGAGAGAGAGAGAGAGAGAAGGGAAAATAGGAAAGAGGAAAACATCGGGTGGACACACAACACCCAACTGTGCAAGCTCCACTATAGCACTCGGTAGTGTTACCACGTACATGTCCGCACGAGTCTCTCGTTGCACGAGCCCTCTGCTCGTAGCGAGACAAAACAAAATGTCCGACGGCCATGTAGAGGATTGCGAGCCCCTCCATTCTCACCCCGCTTCTACCCTTGAACGCGAATTCCTCTCTCGACCCTTGCTGCGTTGGCGTTCGATAGAGAGAAACTCGAGATCCTTTGAGCTTTTTCGACCCCGCACACAGACCACTTTGCTATCACGATTTTTACAGGTCATGGTTTTGTTTCACTGTGGATTTTCTAGTTTCGTTTCATTGCGATTAGCTGCGGATTTTAACGTTTCCGATTCTTTTATACATTGTGGATTAAGAGCCCGATATTTCTCTGTCGTCACTTGCATATACTGCAAATTGAAATATTAAATTCTCATATCAAAAAATTAGAGTTAACACAACGATACTCAAAGAGCTTTATAAATGGTATGACAAAATCGTTGGTTTTATAAATAAAACGATGAAAAGAAAGTATTCAAAAGTTTTCCTTGCCTTACTTTTTTTTTAAATCAGATCTCAGCAAGTCGCTCACAACGTCCTTAGATTTTTTTCAGGTTTTCATATACATATGCGCTTCAGCGTTAGCTTTTTCCAATTGTATTTTACGAAATGACTCGCCAGGATGGTTTGCAAACTACTATGAAAGAAAGACTGAGAGGAGGCGGGGCTGAAGAGGGCACAATATAACGAACACATTTCAATCGACGTGAAAGCACGAACGAGTCCGTGTGGTCGCGCAAGCAGGTTTCCAATACCAAGCTGGTGCAGGGCTGAAACGAGTCACCTCCTGGCTGCGGACACTGTCGCGATTTGGCGCTTACCCAAAGCCATTAAGCTACACCACCTATCGTACTATTCCAACCTAACTCCGTTCTCTTCTCTTCGTCTTTTTGTCAATGTCAGAAACCACCCGTTATACCTGGACAGAAACCAGCTTACTTTTGTTTGGAACTCCCCGATAACAATGCGAGACCGAAGATGAAAAATATAGATGAGAATATAGGAGGAAACGAAAGGGTGAAAATGCCGCAGTCACTCGGCTGCAGCACCAAATATCTGCGCAGCATTTAAAAAAGAAATAATAATAACAGTAATATCCTGTATGTACCGCAAGTACAACTTTCTTGAAAAATGAGGCTAACCATTTATCCAAATGATTCTTTTTTTTTGTTATTGAAAAAATGTTTCAATTAACTCTTTTGATTAAACTTTTTTTTTCATATTACATCGATCTATGGTTTTCAGAATCGACCTCGTAATAAGAACAATTCTTTGAAAAATATTTCGAATTAAATTTCAGTAACGGCCGTCTCAAATATTTAAAAAATATGACATTTTTTTTCATTAAGTATAAGTGTAATTTCTTTTAATTAAAAAAAATTTCACGACATTTTTAAATTGGATCAATTAAATATTTGGCTGAAACTATATTATCGAGTAATTCCTTTAGAATAAATTACCGTAAATTCTCGTTCTAATTATTACTGAGCTCTCACATCGTAGCCTTTACGTCAATAAATTATCACGCAAGTCGTTTATACAAATTCATCTACGTCATCATACAACTTATTACGGAATAGCCTCAATCTGGCATACGATCACGTGGGACGACCTAGATTCTAAAAAACCCGCTGATTCTAAATCATCTTGTATATATCTATAGATGGATTATATAATATACTTATATATACACATATACACGCTTTAGCAAATGAGCAATTGCTTAGAATCCCTATTATTTCGTACCAGTATTGTGCCTCCAGGTCGTTGCTTCAGAGTTTCCCGCTTCGTTTCGCTCTATGGCGTTGGTGCGAGAAACAATTGAGTGGGTGGATTTCTCGTTGGCGTCTTCCCCTCATCGTATATATTTGTTATACATATGTAGTATGGAAGGAAATGAAAGCTTGCAGTTTCCGCACAGGTTCAAGTAGTTTTCTCTTTGTATGCGTGTGTATATGTGGACCAGGAGCGTTTACCCTCATTATACCGAGAAGAAACGTAATTTATTTTCATTTCGTTTGCAGACAAAGCACCCTCGGAGGCGTCGTTCAAAGGCACAGAGTATCTGAAAGTTGACCTCAGCAAGGGTAAACCCATACTAAGCACCCAGGAGTCTATAAGCCTTCAGTTCAAGACGAGACAGCACAATGGACTTTTATTTTATTCTGGTAAGTTCATTCCCCAATTTAAAAAAAACATTTCTCTATCTATATACGCGTATATCTACGTGGCTATGTGTCGGACATTTTTATGTTTATATATTGAGAAAAATATTGTAAATTTGATTAGTTATAAAATATGTCTTTCGTTTTTGTGACTGTTAGCATATGAAAATAAAAATTAAAAACTTCATTTATAGCTCACCATATAAACATTTTCATTCAATTTCAATGATTCCTCGTTGATTTACTATTCTTTTGCATATCTCACTCAGTGCTTATTCCATTCGATATTTTTTTCTCAAACCTCTTTGTTGCATCTCTTTTTTATTGTTTTTCGAGCGAGCCGCGCGGGGTCAAAAGCTTCTTTCATTGCCAGTCAATAAAACAGATATAGCGAGGCGATAAATCCTTGTGTTCGATTAAGTCGAAGGGAGTAACTCCTCTTTTTATCCTGCTTTCTCACTCCCTTCATTACGCCTCGATAAACGAGAGTAGCAGTTCTTTATTCTCTCGGCACCGTCACACCCGCAACCACTATCGTTCAACCATCCGGAGGCGTACGCTAATATAACGCTTAAAGCCTCGTGAGATTTACGATAGCACCCGTCGTTATACCGCGAGTATTCGGTCGTCGGTAACGCCTGCCTATAGCTATTATTTATAGAAAAGACCGCACACACACACACACATACACACACACATGCTCACACCACATACACAGAGTATATTTCTCTTCCACCGAATCGATAATTGTCCCCGGAGGTTTGTGAATTCCCAAGGAAACGTGATCGACGGGAAACCTGGCAACCCTCATCACCGACGCTTACCGCGATATTCAATCATTCGTAATTAAAACCGAAGCAAAATTTTTAACCATCCGCTATTGATATTGTCCAATACATTGAGAGTCCGACAATAAAAACATAATCAATAAATCATCATTGTTAATAAACTATATAATCTGCGATAAATACGTAATCATCCGATTATCGATTGTATCGATGAAAATACAAATGAAAATTGTATTTTCCATCGATATTATATACTCGTGGAATAAACGCTGTGTGGAAAATCAGCATTCTTAATTATCATAAAATAATTTATTATCGTATTAGCATCTCGTTATAATGATGATTAATCTCCCCTTCTCCTATCTTCTCCTTCGATATTTTCATAAATCTATTATCTCACGAAACCGCGCGTATAGTTATTCCACGTACTTTTTCTCATACAATATAATTAAAATCACTCATACAATAAAATTTTCATTTAATTCCCGAGCGAATTTCCGATACTAGTTAAAACAGCCCGCGCGCACTGTGAGAACATTGGTCGTAATAATGATACAATTTTTTTTTTTTCTTTTTTTTTCGTATCTTCATTCGTATTTATATTATTCGGCTAATAGAATTAGCCTAATTATGGTCGGAATCACCCAATAAGTACTTTTAATTATTTTTTATTGCTTAACACATACGGGCTTGTTTAACAATAGATAAGGATGTTCCGTTACGCGAGTGTATACGGGAGAAGAATCACTCTATGAAGCGAAAGGGACGAGGAGGGAGCGGGCGCATGGGAGGTAGATAAAGTGTGATGTGGAACCCGTGCTGCATAATCCAAATGGGTAGTTTATCCGTGGGTTATACTATATCCGTAGATAAACGAGCAACTGGGGTCTTCGCGCTGTTGACGTTATACCGCAGTATGTATGGGTGTGTGCGTGTGTACAAAATGCTGCAACAGCATAGCAACAGCAAACCAAGACGGGATTCTGACTCTTGTGCAGCAAACCATTTCTCCCTCCATTACACCTGCTAAGATGTACGATGCACCAAAGAAAATCTCAAAATCGTACAGTGATTGGCCGCTTCATCGTAAATAAATTGTTTTTTTTTTTTTTTTTTTTGAACAATCGCATTGAAAAAGATAATTTATCAATCATTAATATTTTAATCTAAAGTTCAAAAAAGTCCTCCTTTTTGTAAAAATTTTATTGTCAATGATCTGCTTTGATTTCGTCGATATCACTACAACGCATAGGCTTCATATCTTATCAGCGTGTTATAGTTTATTTTGAGAAAATGCATAATTTTTTTTTTCTCTAAAAATAAGAATGCGTCGACTGCAATTTTTGTCAAAAATAATTTGGACCTACCATTGCCAATGACTGTACGAACAGCCAAAATAGGCTCGCTATCGTAGAAAACCCCGTGTGTCTCATGTGTGCTATTCGTATACGGCAATGCGGCTCTCTAGCAACTCCTTTAACAAGATGAGAGATGAGGGAAAGAGCGAAATAGGGAGTTGCAGGTGTAAGCTCAGCCATAATGCCCCTCCGACCTTTTTACTCTCTGTTCTCCTTTTCCGCTATCTCTCGAAGCAATGTATGTTTCATATATGAAATAGCTATTTGTTACTTGAGAATGAAATTATTTGGCAACACCTTCAGCTGAATTATTCGACGATAATTTCATTCTGCAATGTTACCAAATCCCATGTGATTCTGATGCGGCAATGAACGAGCTTTAAAAATGTCCCAAATATCATTTCTTTCGCTCCCTTGCTTCGTTTATTTTTCTATTATACCCGCGGCACAATGATTGCTCCAGAAAGAGCCGACAATTCGATAATAAAATTTCTATATAACGCGTGTTTTAGCGGAGGGTAACGATTATCTGGCGATCTCACTGAAGGACGGCGGTGCAGCCGTCGATATGACACTGACCAATGGGAAGCTTCATCTTCACATAAAGCCTGCGAGGGTCCGGTTCGACGACAATCAGTGGCACAAAATAACGGTCCATCGGAGAGTTCAAGAGGTAATTAAGCCTGGATCATTATTTACAATCGTTCAAATGAAATATTGTTTAAGCACCTCGTACAAAGTTTTCGAAGCTTGGACGTTTTAATTCTCGAATATAAAAAATACGGGCGCATAAATATATGAAATTTCGTACAAGTTTTACCCAAAATCGTGCGTATTTCGACGTATAAATAATATACTCACTATTTAATCGCTATATATAACGTATGTGCTCGTTCAATTTCATCGTCGTCGATGGAGAGTTAGCCGCGAGTGAAATTGTTGACGCATGGCCATGGCTTCTGAACGCGCGGGACAGTCAAATTTTCAGAATGTGTCTGTGTATGTGTGTGAGTATAGCATGTATGCACAAAGAGGAGAAAGGGAGGGGCTGAGAAGCAAACACTCGCGTTGTGTTATACCGATCGTTAACGAGACGTCCGCCCCCTCCGGTGATTATTTACACGTCCACGTCACAACTTCCGGCGAGGGCAGGGTTACTCTGATTCTGTTGTATCTAAAAGCCCTATTTTCATCACCCGTGATCATGAGATCGTCGCAACAGATTTTCCTTTCTTGTTTCCCCCATCGAACGAGTCATGCGTACCGGCTTAAATAACCCTTTTCATTCAGTTCACTATTATACTCTCTCGATCAATCAATCGCTCTCTGTCTCTCTTGACAAGCCTATAGAATCAGTTTGCAACGAATCTCTTTCTTTTCTCGCGAATTGTCGAAACGGATGCTATAATTATTTTGGAATTCTGGAGTAAAAAATATCTCTATATATGCTCAACTTTCTTCCTTATTCTTTTTTTACCATTGTGCTTGTATTTTTTTTTTTTTTTTATAATTTATAATAATA
>JABMBV010052840.1:0-13951 GCA_018906735.1 Mesochorus sp. PSUC_FEM 10030011
TTTACTATATATGTATATTTACTGTATAAGTGAGTAAGTGTAAGTGTCCTGGTCCAAATCGTTACAATTTGCTCTATATATAGATATAAATGTAATACGTGTAAGACTGGGTTTGCACCTTGATGAACGACGATGCTCAGCAACAAAATTTATGCGATATGAATCAGTAATTATTTTGTTTATTACCGGCATATATTCCCCAGAGAAATTGATATAATATACGTATACGAATGTAAGGCATTATATTGAGAGAGAAAAAAATATTTTACGAGGATCGAAGCGTTAATTTTTTTTCTGTCTCCAAGAACGTTACACACTTACGAGAATTATACATTTTCGTTATTATCATAGAAAAGTCGTGAATATTTGAAATTTTTATATGTACCAGGTAATTACGACAATTAAAATTTTTGTGGTAATTGTAAAAAATTATTACGAGAACAATTTACATTTGACGTTACGACATAATGCAGATATTTTATTTTCAACTTTTAAATATTCATGTTGCTGTAAAAATCAATATATGAATCATATAATACCGAGGTGTGATGAAAATTTGAGTAAAAAAATTATGTCTAATAACAACAGTGTCAGCATGTAATGCAATTACAGCGTTTGTACGAGTGTAATAATTCTCATGAAAGCAGTTCTTTTTTTCACTGTTTTTTTTTTTTTTGCAATATACAATAATAATTATATCGCACACCGACCCTACAATATCCCTACTTTTTTCTTCTATTTATTTATTTTTTTTCTAAACACGATGTCCTCAGTAATTATGTTCGCGAGATCGTCACCACGGCGTAACCGTCACGCAAAGAGAATTACATATCCCTGCGAATCTATTACAGAGATAGGGAATTGTGCGTCCGTCACCTTTGCAGCTTGCAATTTTTGCTCGCTAATTTTTTTTTTTTTTTTTTTCACCTTTATCACACTACAATTTTAATCTTAATTTTATTAGGCGAGCACGCACCTCTTGATCCAAGTAAAAAAACGTTTCTTCATAGATCGCGAAAGTACATATTGCGAAAAAATATTGCGTTACAATGACCGTGAGAATTTAAGAAATTTTATCTTCAAGTCTTTATAAGCTTGTTGAAAAAATTATAAAACCGCAAGAGAAATGAATTGCACTCGATTGGATCAGAATTTTCACGTTCACCTGATATCATTCCGGTTTTTTGTGAAAACGCGATTCCATCGAATCTCAAGCATAAAACCACAGTGACATATTTGGGATGAACTTGACTTATTTCAGCTGTATGTTAAAAGTCACTTCGACAAGAAAAAAATTTTAATGGTCTCATATACATTACTCTTCAACGCTCGGAATACACTGGCGCGAAATAGAATAATTAATTCATAATCCGCGACGAATTGTGTATACGAAGCGAGAACCTTTCACTTTTCTATACATTTTATTACACACATACATATAAATAAGCATGTAAAAAAATGCGGAGAAAAAGAAACATTCGTGAAATTGGTTAATCGACCGGCAAAATATTCACGTGATGCGCGTGTGTATTTGCATGTAACTTTGGCAAATGTTATTCAACGCTAGCGCGCGTGCTATTATATATCGTAGTTGGTCGGTTCGCAAGCGCGGGCCAACGATGCGAGGCCGCAACACTTTTGATCATAAATTCATAAGGCGAATACCGTCGCGAACTTTTTGCTCCGGAAATATTTTCTCACGATTACTTTTGTATTTTCATTGGAACTTGGAACGAGTTAAACAAACCAGCATGAAATAGGTGCCGGTATTAATAGTTAAGTAATTGTTAAAAAAATATATATATGCGTATGAAAAAATGTAGCAATTAGTTAATTTCTGCGGAAACGAAAGATAATAAAAGTCACTAAAGTTTATTTAGGTAAACACTGTGTAATTTCGTCATTTTTGTTATCACTCTTTAGATGCTCATTTTTACACTCCGATGTTGATGATATTGTCGTAATGACAAAGTTCTTATGAGATACTTTCTCACAACTCACTGAGCCGGAAGTTACGAGGAGAAAAATTAGCTGTAAAATTAATGGAGTAAAAAAAGAAATTAACAAAATAAGTATTAACTCACCTTGCAACAACTAACGAAATTTGTAAGTCCAACGATATTCTTCTTGATTAACGAGTTTCGCTTCAACACTTTGGGGGAACTTTTACTGTGAGGCTCAGGAAAGCCACGATGGTCCTGATTCGCAGTCCCACGACCAGCAAGCGACTAGACCGTTACCGTTCTCCTTTGCGACTTTAATATTCGACAAATGCTGCTGCTGCTGCTGTTGCTGCTGCTGCTGCTGCTCCACCACTTCTTCAGCATTTTCCGTTGGGGGGGACTGCGATCTTCGGGCCTGTGTATGGGCCTTAAGGAGTTCGCTGAAATATTAGTCACGGCCCAAAAGTGAATCGGTCAGTTCAATCCAATTCCATATTCTACCATATCTGGGTAATCTTTATTCGAGATAAAATGTATCTTTTTTCATAACTATCATTATTTCCATGTTTTTGATTAGCGCATAACCAAAATATAAAAGATTCGTGTAATTATTGGAAATTTAAAATCTAAAAAATTATATGACAAATTTAATAAATCTTCCATTCATATATATTTACAAATTGGCATAGAAGCGTCACAATCATTGTAAAAACAAACATGCGTATAATTCTTTAAAGCATATAATGTATATTATTAACTTAATCGACCTCAATATCGAGTGGAGAGATCAATCGGGAGATATAATCGCGTTCGAATCGTGAATAAATAGCCGCCGCGGCAGCAGTCACAGTAAGATTTAAAGCCATGTATTTCTTCAATGAAAACGAATGAAATGCCATCACGGCGGTGCGCGGTTTTATACGTCGGAGCTACGTCATGTATCGTAAGCTTCGATCAGTGGCAGCAAAATATCAGAGTAACGCTCGTCTTTGCCCTTTGTGGCTATCCGGGATTTTATCATGCACACACGCTCTTCTCTGTATCGTTATAGCTAGGAAGCTTCAAGTATATTGGAGAAGAAAGAAAGGAAAAATAATTCGCAGACATCATCTTAGGCCGGATGATGATGACTTACACATATATAAATGAGCTTATGTGTATGCGTGTGATGTAACGAGAAAACGGTGAATCTGCAACGCTGATTCAATGTAACACAGTAACAGTAACACAATTTATAAACGATCGAACACGGGGCATCATCCTGTATATAAGTACGTGTTCAAACAGCGCACAATATTAAAGACGAAGAGGAAAGTGAGCTAATCGTTAAAAGGCTGTTGATTATCTCGATGTGAAATTGTACTTAGTTACATTATGACGGATGTCAATATTTTACAAATGATAATTGCACATAACATTTACAAGTTCTGTAGTGCTCAGGTGTGCAGAATATAGGAATTGTACGTAACCGAAATTAGAGAAAGATTAACCACAAAATAATTAAATCACTTTGTGTAACGTAGTATAAAATAGAAAAAATAAAAAGTGCCCTGTGCGTTCGCGAATAAAGTTAGAAAGACTTGATTTACGCTTCATATAGCACTTAATTTGAAGGCTATCATGCGATGTCCAATAAAAATCAGTCATTGTCAATTTTTTATAAATATTGATGGTGAAACTCTTTGATATTCCATAGAATAAATTTTATATTATTTATTATTGTATACATATATTCATTTTGATAATTTGTCATGTGTAAAATATCTCATTTATTTCGAGTTACAGCTTGACACATCATTGCCGCCATTTAAACACATCTTAAAAGAACATTTTTTCTAGATCGATAGTGCACAAAAATCGACAGTAAATAATTCTGAAAAAATTCATGTCATAAATTTGGCTAATGATCAATGATATATTAAAATTTCAAATCGATGGCTCATTTTTTTGTATTACTGCAGAACGTCCTTTAAAAACTGACAATAAAATATAATATTCTCACGTAGCCCGTTGCTCAAAATGCCAGAACTGATATAATAAATTTGCCTGCGTACCAATTTCCCCTTGCTTCCATTATTTTTTCTTTTTTTTTTTTTATTGTCAAGATCGACACGTGCTCGTGCATTCAATGAACGGTTGATTGGAACAGGTTCGGCGACCTCATCGGTAGTAACCGCAGAGCCTATTGCAAACTTGATCCTCAATGTATCGAAGTATAGCAGTCAAGAAACTTTACGAGATTAAATAGCAGCGATATCTCGTTGCGTGCATTTTCATTCGCCGGATACTGGAAGGTTGTCCCATTTAAAAAGTCCGCGTGAAGGACTCGGATTGACCCAGGTGAAACCGCAATTTAGGTTTTACAGGCAATATAAAAAATCGGAAAAGACACGAATTACACCTTTCACTCGGGATTTCCTCTCTTGCAGTGCTATGAGCATTTGTATATATTGTCATTTTATTGTAGAGATAAAAATTTCATCATAGGGGTCGAAGGGAGGAAGGAAACTTGATATGACTGTGCGTGACCATATATCGTAATGCAGGGACAATTTGTTCATGGGAACGCGGATGATTCCCTGAATGTAGAAATTCGAGGAAAACGCAATGTAAATATATATTTTTTTAATACTTTTTTTTTGCATCCCGCAGGGAAGGATAAAGATCGAGATGCGTTACTCGATTACGAGCGTTTCGACCTTGTTTCTCGCGCCAGCTAATTCACTCGACCTGATGCAAAAAAATGTGTGCACGAGAGGAGAACATTATTAGCGAATATTATTATTTTTTTTTACACTTTACCGAGGAATGCCTTTCATTTTACTCACTTACATTTTTCTTATCAGCTCTATATGATTTTTCGCTGATATGATTGTATACTAGTGTCTGCGTTAAAAAGTATCGTGGAATCGGCTAGTGTATATTTTACATCGTAAATCAAGTGTTTGGATAAATCGCTATACGGACTCGCTCTGCCGGTTATTTTACGACGGTCCACTTGAAGTCCAGAGCGACAGTCCTAATTGCCCCGAATTCTTTCTCGATGTTTCTCGAGGAAAAAAAAAGTAGTAGTAGCTCGAGGCTTTCGAGACTATACAAGAATTGCTATATGCACGCGTAAAACTGTCTTTCCCGGAACGAAAAATTGCCCCGTTACCCGCATATGACTGAAACTCCTAACGAGAACCGATTCGTGTGCCCGTCAGTCTGTAGATCATATAATTGATCTGTTTGAAAAAATTTTACCGATTTAATTAATGTACCAAAGTAGATCGAAATTATCAATTTGAACATTACAGCGCACCTGTATTTTTTTCAAATAAATGTACCCAATGATCTTTTATATTAATGTTTTTTTTTACCGGATTTCTTACGTTATTATAAACAATATCACTTAATATCTTTATGTTGTGAAAATAATATAAAAACTACCAATCGAATTTAAAAGAGATAAATACATATATGGTGGTTAAAGAGACCGTAAAGTCATTATAATAGTGTGTACAAAGTATAAATAAAATCATCAGAATTAATTTTTGCTGGATAATTAAGGAGGCAGTAAAATAATTGCTAATACGACTGGATAATGTCTTGAAAATTTGCATGAACGTTGACAATGAATGTAAAATTGTGTGTGCAAAATTTAAGGAAGGATCGTCGACTCAAAAATTATAATATTGATTGTTGAAAATTATAATTTTCTGAATGTTTTCATAAAAGTTTTCAACAATAAATATTATGATTTTCGAGTCAAGGACTCTTCTATAATTTTGCACTCACCACCTTACATACATTGACAACGTTTATGCAAATTTCCAAGCCATTTTTCAATAATAGCAATAGTATTATTACCTCCTTAAATTAGCATGAAATTTCTTACATATCTTACCTCGCGATTAGCCCGAATAACAAGTGACAAATTTAATATACCCATTTGACTCTGATGAAGATTGTACATTTATGCAATTGGATATTTACGGATTCTCCTTTCACCGTGTACATGAAATATAATCGTGAGCCTAAGAGAATGTGTGTCCGAAGTAATCTGTACACGTGCATACACCTTTCCACAAAAGCAATTCCAAACTATACGCAATTTACGTCATTGGAACTATTTTCGTGGATAATTCTCTGTAATATGACGTTTCCGGTTTTGTGAGAAAAACTAATGGGAAAATGTTCAACAGTATCGATTATCGCCACACAATACAACAACACTGCTCGTGAAAGAACGATGTTCCATATTATTTTAAACACGTATTTTTAGGAACATTAATACTTGACTTTTTATTGATAATTTGACGTTGAAACAGAGATTCCATTCGCTATTAAATTCTGAGAGTTAATGACTCGCAACAGCCAGCAACCCTCGCAGCCAACGTTTCCGTGTTGAGAAAAATGTCTTTGCTTCGCTTCAATGAAGTGAACGACTGTTCTGCCTCCTAATATTAACATGAACGCTGTTACAGAAACACGTAAAACTGTCGGCTCAATTTTTTTTGTTGCTCGCGATCGAACGCACGACACGAAAGTAAATTTCTTAAGAGACTTTACACGCTGAATCTTCGTCGTGTATATTGATCGACCACCATGAAAGAAAAGTTTTCTAGACACCTGTATAATTACGTATTTTTCTTCAGACAATGAGAATTGCCAGAGGAATACAAGTTTTTCCTGTGAAAACTTACATCACCTGGACTAAAGTTTCCCCCATTCAATTCGGGCATTTACTTACTTTGATAATGAGATAAATTTATCTTATTACGGATTGCAGATGAGATAATTGAGGGATTTAACGAAATGTAATTGAAGTTTTGTTAAATTTGTATTTATTGATAAGAGCGGAAATCTTTATAAGGGACGATTTTTCTTGAACCTTTTGTGATCAGAATCGTCGTAGAAATAATCGTTCGGATCATCCTCTTTGCGGCTTAACGAGCTATCAAAGTTTATGTTCTCCGGGTCAGAGTAACTCGGGTCTTCGGGAACCTTCCCATCACTGTAATCAACCCTCTCGTCGTAATAATCAGTCTCAGCTCTCCTACCGTTCCATCCCTCACTACCGTTGACAATCCAACCTCGCGCTGGGTCGTTGTTCGATGATTCGTTCGTTGATGAAACATAATTCTACAAGTTCAAAACAAATAAAAATTAATCCGATCAAGGACTTTTGGATTATACGTCGGACTCGGATTTAACGATCTGAGATGATTGGCGTTTTGATGTCGTGGCGTTCGAACGCGAATTAAAGTCGGTTGAATAAATCCCCAGGACTGTATTGAATTCATATAATTTTTAATTCCCTGGTGGTTGAAACCAACTGACTTTCTTTTACCTCTTCAATTTTCATAATCTGACAGAAAGTTTTCTGTACCATCGACCCATCAACAATAAACACGAGAGTTTAAAGGGTTTATTAAATGCATTTAAGGAAAACTGAGAATATTGATAAGAATTATTTATTTAGCGAATAATTGAGAAGTTAATGATAATGTATCAAAAATAATAAACTTTCCTGTTTGGTTTCCGGTTATTTTCCCAAAGACTTAATCAAACAAATACTTGTTCGGTTAAAAAATATACATATGTTAATATATTTAAATTTCTATTGTTATAGTAAGATTGTTTTCCTGATTAATGACTGAATAATCAATTTCTGTAAATACAGAATGGAATAGGTGATTTGTAGAGAAGAAAAAAAAATTACCTGCATCGCATTCCAAAAATTCGAAAGATCTCCTGTATTTGTGCCATCATTGTTTTCATACTCCCATCTCATGTCCTGAACCCTTACGTCACCCTCACCCATTTGATTCTGCATAATCAATGCAGCTTCCGCTCCAAACACGTTCTTCAAATTACTTGGAAAATCTGATCTTCCGTTGTATTTCGGTTCACGAAAAACATTTTTGTCCTCTTTTTCATCACGTAACTCGTAATCATAGCTGTCATCTTTGTCGAGAGATTCCTTATGAATCGAATAAACAGGAAAGATGGTTGAATTTTGTGTTACATTCCAAGATTTGTGCAAAAATGGTTTAAATGGTGACTTAACGTAGCCCTGAAGGCTAAGCAACAATGGGAACAAAATACTCTTCTTAGCTCCATCATTTCTTAATCGTTTTGCAGTATTGTCACAGCTGTCTTTTTTCTCCTGAAATGAATGATAAGTCAGCGGCAAAATGCGAGGTGTTCCCATTTTTCTCAATGTAGAAATAATTCCAGGTGAGTTTTTCAAAGATGGAGGTTTCTACAAGAAAATTATTTCAATGTTTTTCTTTCCCAATTTTCATCGAAGATTTTTTTACATTTTTATATTTCTGCACAAAAGAAAAATAACGCTTTCACTTACCCCTTTCATTGGATCACGATCTTCAAGCGGTTCATCGACGATTTTACGAAGCAACGGACTAGCGGAATTTCTGTAACGTGAATTCCACAAATCATTTAGCTCCATGGTTTGTCCGGGCAAGCCATTAACTCGATCTCCCACGAAGAATTCCCCACGAGTTCCTCCGCCGTCTACGTTAAGTGGTGTGGAGCCAGGGGAGGGATCAATTCGTTGTTCATACTCTCTAGCGTCGGGAGTCGCGAATGAGGGCGGACGACTTTCAGGAATTCCGTAGAGTTGATCGTACGGATAAGAACTCGTCCATTGATGGTCCTGGTGTAGCACACGAGGAGGTACGTTATCCGTGAAATAGCGATTTGGCAGAGGTAGGCTGGTATCAAAATCGACTTGATGAGCTCTCGATAAGTTCGGCACCACTGGTGACCCATCTTGATTATTATTGGCATAAAGATTTCCTAGTACGTAGTTTGAGAGATGTAGATAATAGTCGTTTGTTCTCGGTAGTATATATTTCTGAAGGAAACCAGAATAATATGGATTCTAGCTTTTGCTCAGACCCTACGATGCGTCTAGCCCTGACTTACCCGATTTTCTTGCATCATAACCAAAGTTGCCAGCCTCGACGCCCTCATGCTCCGAGCGATGATGCGACTCGAGATTCTGTCCATGATAATTGGAACCCAGCCAGCTTGGATGGACAAAATTTCTATCGGTTATTGGATACGATCCAAAATTTTTCGCAGCCGGGGACTGCAAGGTCTCGTAAGAATCGTCCGGGTACCCGTACCAAGCTTCATCTTCGTTGCTCGAATTTGGAGGATAAAATTTTACCAGGTCTTCCATCATGGAAGGAAACATTGCTACGGGATTTTCGTTTCTACGAGATACGGGAAGATCGGGCGATATATTTTCGTGAGGATCTATAACCGATTGCCATTGATGGTTGACTGATGGGAAGAGCTGCCAATAATTGGCCAAGGGAGGGAAATTACTGTCAGTAGATGGTAGTTGAAACGACCAATTCGCTGGGTATTGCGGATACATTGGGTTCAAAAGACCTGTGTTGTCGAAACCTTGATTAGGAAGATCTTGATTCATCCAAGATAGAAAGTTTCCAAAATTTGGTTGAAATTGATAAGCTTTTTGGAAAATGCTAGGATTGAAGGGATAATATCCTGGCCTTCCGGCAATTCCTAACATCGATAGAGATGCTGGTAACCCGGGTACATTGGCAATTGAACTTTCATGTGGCTTCGTTAATCCTTCCGATGGTGACTCGTTCACTCGTGGAGATATATACTCGCCTTTTGAAAAATCACTAAATTTTGTTTCATCTGTTATGCTTTTAGACTCAATATCGTTCCTACCTTTTTTAGCTGGATGAGTGAATGAGCTGTTTATATTAAGATAGATATCCCGATCCTCGTGGCTCCTACCAGGGATACTTGTTTCGACTATAAGCCCATGTGTATCCATTGTACGGTTGGTCGAAGGCGGTGGTAACCATTTTTGAAATGGCACATTTGTCACGGTCATTGCACGTACTTCCTCAAGCCACAGGTTGTAGGCAGCGGTTCCTAACATGTCCTTGACGGATTCCAGCCATTCGAGAAATTCCTAAATGAGTGGTAAAACGTAAGGATATATAACAAAATTCATGCAATTATATTATCGTTATCGTGGGCCCCCTGTAATGACCCCGCGTATTTATCCTCGTACCGCATGACTCTCTCCTCTATCGGCCCTCTTGATCCAAACTTCTACAGCGTCAACGCCAGTCACGAGTCTCAAATGATTCAGCCAGGTTGTGAGCGAGGTTCCGGTCGGCTGCACAACATGACCAGAAGTTCTTGAAAGTGATTCCGATTTTGGTGATTTATAAACCTGTTCCTTGTGAACAAAATAAGAATTGCCGTCATTAAGATTCATCGTGTATTTCTCATTAACTTTTACCGTTTTTTCTGGCATTATTATATTCGTTGATGGATGCGATAAAACACTAGTTTTTTCCTGCATCGATGAATTTTCATCCGCCTTCGAGTAAAAACTCAATTTTATATCATCTCTCCAGGAATGATAGGGGGACGATGTAGTCGAGTCGATCGAAACCATCAGTGGCTTGTGACAGGAACGGAATATTCTGCAGATCTCGCGTTTGCAAGGTCCTTTCGTATGGGATGAGCATTCCTGTCCTTTGGGGCATATCCAACCTCGACACTGCTCCAGTGTCTCAAGTTCTTCTTCTGAAACAATTGTGGCGCCAAACAACTGTTGATCCTATGGGAATAGATGTCTTCAACGGGATATTTTGTTGAGTATAAAAGACTCGAAGACTGGAAGTTGGAAAAAGATACAAGTTTTCTTTTGCTCGTCGACGTGAAAGATAAAACCAGTATTTTTCCAACAACATCCAGCATTTTTTTTGTTACGAGCCAAAGGAGATATGCTCCTATTCTATTAAAGAAGGGGCGCCAATCTATGTAAGATTGTGTATGTGAAAATTAAGGAAGGATCAACGACCTAAAAATCATGATATTGATTGTTGACAATGGCAATTTACTGAAAACTTTCATGAGAGCCCATGTTAAAAGTTACCATTTTCAAAATCAAATATCTTTTATAACTAACCGGTATCACTTTTTCAATTTTTTTTTACACATTATGGAATGTTATTCTAGAACATTACGATACAAATTTTCAGTTAATTATTTAGCAAAAAATTAATTCTCATGATTTTACGTATATACTTTGTACATACTATTGTTATTTGATTCAATAGATTAAAAAAACAGTAGAATTATTACCATTTTTAGCTGCACAATCGGGAGTGTGTTTGCAGTATGAGTTTGGACAGTCGTTATCGGGTTTTCGCAAAAAACACTCGTGCTCTGATAGACATCCCAGTGTCTTACACGCTTCGAGCCACTTTCTAACATCTAATTAGAGGGTTAAGAATCTTTAATCAATCGAATCGTGTTTTTCAACCTTAATAGCAGCCTTCTTTCCCTTTACCTCTTGAATCCGCACAACTTTTCAGCAATTTGCATGGTGGTTTTGAGCACAAGGATTCACGAAGGATACAGCGATAGCCGGATGGGCATCGAAAATCAACGCAGGATGCAGGGCCCTCGTAGTAATCACGCTCAGAGATGCATCTTGCAATTTGTTGCTCGCATGCTAAATAGTTAATAAGAAATAAAGAGCATCACTGTTCTTGTGTATGACGGAAAAATAAATTACCTTGGTTCCATCGACAGTGACGGGCATAAGTGAGGCAGATGAAACCTTTACTGCATCTGACAGTTTCGCAGGACGAAGGACCCTTCAGGGATTCTGTAATTGAGTTTATGATGAGACTTTTATTTTTCTTATTTCTTGCAAGCACTTTCGAAAATTGAAAACTCACCCCTTCGGGACTTCGAGCAGTAGAGCATACTGGGACAGGGTGGATTTTTACACCAAAACTTTCGATTCACGCACTTTTCATCCTTCTTGCATTTCATATAAGCGCATCCTTTAGGGTAATCGGACCGAACTTCTTTAAAAAATTATCTTTTGAAAAAAAAAAAAAAAATTGCTTCGGTATAAAATAATTCGTAAAATTTTGCGTACGTACCATCGTAAGGATTTTCCGATAAAACATAATCGAACAAACACAACAATAGTACCAGAAACCGGATATTAATTTTTTTATTTACATCAGTGAGGTACATGGTAATTGATCTTTTTTTTTTTAATTAATGGAAACGACGTTCATTGATATACGACTGAAATATCGTGGAGTACAAGCTCGAATGAGCAAATGGCTTTCATTGACGTTCAAGCACCTCGTGCTGCGAAATTTATCGTTGCAGTAACGAGACACTCAACACAGGACGTGTTTTATCAACAAATCGAGTCAACCCGTGTAACGTGGATTCTTCAGTGATTTGCGGGCATTGTTCGTTCGATATTCACATTAGAGAAAAAAAAATCGGTGCATTCGCAACGTAGTATTCTTTATTACAATTTCAACTATTCAAAGTACATACCAGTGTTAAAAAAAAAATACTTTTTCAACCATTATTACTATTAAATGATGTAAAATTATTATCGAAAAATATACACATACACGCGTTTCTTCTTGTGAGAAAAAAAAGGCTCCAAATATACCTCGACGTTATTCACAGATTTGTCGATAATTTTTCCTTCCACAAAATTCTCGATGTATTTATGACTAAAAATTATACGATACACAGCCAGTGGCAAATAGATCGATGCTTCATGCGTTTTTTTTTGTACACTGAATCCGAGTATAGTGAACAATAATAGTTTATATAAAATATTTAAAAAGACATATCTCCTTATTATAACTTAATTAGTAAATAAATTAAAGAAAAAAAACATACTGCAATTGTATTGGTGTCATTGTCTTTTTTTTATTACGTAATACGAATTCAGTAGATCAAAATTCGATTTGGTTTGTTGTTCGATTACTCGTCATGAATTGTTCATCAGAAACGACAAAAATTTAAGGAATTTTGTGTTGAAACAAATAGAGAAAAAAAAACTGAAATCAGTTTTAAGAGGTTCTGGATGGTTGAGAAGATATCTCGTTTTTAACAACCGAATCAAAATGTATTCTAAAGAATTTTGTAGTAGGTATTAAACTTTAAATATTTCAATAGATGTAATAAAATTATTTAACAATAATTTAGATAAAATGAAGTGACTTTAATTTTTTTTTTTTTAATAATTAAATAATTGATTTAGGAATTGTGGTGAATTATGATTTTTTTTAAACTTAATAGAATGATTTCCTGTTTATTAAAATTAATTCGATCGGTTCATTTTTTATATGATTTTTTTCTACATTTTTCTTTTCACTCGTAAGAGCACGTAAAAAAAAATTAATATCTTTGAAAATG
The DNA here is from genome assembly GCA_018906735.1 of Mesochorus sp. PSUC_FEM 10030011. Classification (NCBI taxonomy): domain Eukaryota; kingdom Metazoa; phylum Arthropoda; class Insecta; order Hymenoptera; family Ichneumonidae; genus Mesochorus; species Mesochorus sp. PSUC_FEM 10030011. Next base: position 13,203 of record JABMBV010052840.1, read on the forward strand.
AATAACTTTTTTATTGAATTGGATTGAATTTTTTGCTGAAAACTTTTTAAAAATATGTAGAATACAGTATTAATTTGTCAATAATATTATATTTTTAAAAACCATCCAAGAATCTCTGTGAAATGAAGCAACACGTGTAGATGAGCTTAGCTCATTCATCGTAAAAGTCCCTGCAAACCGACAATATCCCTGTAATCTGTTTTTCTGAATAGTCATAACGCACTAAATCACAAAAATCCACTTCCGTGTAACGTAATAGCGAAACGAAACAAAAATCCCGTAAACGCACTGATTTTCACTGAGCGGATTCGTTCGCCAAATCCTTATTTTCATGAATAATTAGTTGCGAGAGACCAGCCAGTGCACTGGTGAATCCGGCGTTGTAATCGAGCGTTACCTCGGTGTAGACGTAATCATCTCGACGGTCCACAAAATGGTCGGCCTCGTCTGGTCCCGAAACAAGCGCACCATAGAGAATTTGGGGATTTGGTCTTTTGCGATCGAAATCAGGCCACCCACATGTGGCCGGTCGATCGGGACAAGAAGCGGCTGCGTGATGCGGCTCCTCTGGTGGTTTTTTTCCCCAACCGACCACGTAGCTTCTCCCTAACACGAGAAAAAAAGACAAATTTTAATTATTTTTACCAGCAATAGAAAAAAGAAATATATATTTTGAAAAAAAAAATAATAATTTCATTGTGTTCAACGAAGTTCTGGATAGTTAAGAAGACACTTCGTTTTAAAAATCC
>JABMBV010052951.1:0-13949 GCA_018906735.1 Mesochorus sp. PSUC_FEM 10030011
GCATATAAGAAATAATTCATTATTTTTATTTTAATATATTTTTGAATATATGAGAGGTCATAGCCTCTTTTTCATACGTCGTACAGAGTATGTACAGGCTCATTGACGATTGTTGCTTCAAGTATAGCGAATCCATCAAAATTGGATAATTCCCGATGAATCTTTTTTAGAAGCATCATCATCATCATCATCATCATTCTCGTTTTTGTGAGGTAAAAAATACAAATAAAAAGAAACAACAGGCCGAGAAAGCTCTCGAGTTTCCGGGGTGGGGAAAAGAGTAGGAGATTCCGGACCGGATGCTCTCAACCCGTTGCTTCGTACTCATTAGTACATGCCGCTTGCTTTATTCACACACAATCCTCCTCGAGTCCCCTTGCTCCTGCGGAAGCGAGGCCACGTGTGAGCTTTTCACCAGCATTTCTCTCTCTCTCTCTCTCTTCACTTTTCCTGCAGGCTGCCCGCACACGTGTGTGTGTGTGCGCGCGCGCCTCGTGTTGGCCAGTTTTTCCGAAACCTCTTTCCCTTCCACCACTTCTTTTTTTCTCCCCTGTTGTTTTGGCCAAAGTGCGAAGGTGAAACTGCGAAGAAGAGCCAAAAAAAGAAATGAAAAGATGCTACGGGGATGCTCGGTTTATAACTATATTTAGCTCGTGCAAACTCTCTCGACTCTCGCGAGCGAGAGACCAAGGAACGATGTATCTCAAGCTCCGGTACTTGACACACGCCTCCGACAACACTAGCCCAGATAGCAGTCACGGACATGGAGCTTTTGATGATGCAACGTCAAGTGCGGAAGCTTCAACGTGTCTCTCCGGGAAAAATATATATGGAAATTGTTGAGGGGAAACACGCCCGGGGAATTTTCATTACCAAATGTCATGTCGTGCGATATGCGGTTGAGTAATCGTGAGATATCCAAACATCATCTTTTTTTTTTCTTTTCTTTTTTCAATGCTCCGCAGCGAGACACCCTTCAACTGCTTTTGATACATTCGTATTGTCGGCCTGCTCCGACGTCAATTTTCAACTTGCTTCCGTTAATGAGGCACCCGCGTGCATTTCACCAATACCAAAACCGGTTTTCCCAACTCCGTCACGACTGAGAAATAAAATTTATATTCCGTTCGCTGAACGAGACGGGCGCAACACGTTGTGAAATTGCGTTTAATGTCGCGCGCGTTGAAATGATTTTACATCTTCTCCTGCTTGTAACGTGTTCAATGTTCCGTCACGTCGGCCCAAATTAACGCTCTCGCGCTATCGACGAGTATTATTCTCCGTCTGTTTATCCATACGTCATATATACATATGAAAAATGGAGAAATATATCTGCGCTGTGTTGGTTTAGGTTTAAAAATAAATTTATGCATTCTTGGCACAGGATCGCGGCTGCTGAGGGTCTTATTTTCATGGAATTTTCCGCGTCGTTATTAAGATAATCCGTCTTGCAAATGTTGCGATTCGTTCGCGGTCCATTTAAGGACAAGTTTTTTCAGACCAAAATGCGTCCAACATTCGAGAATTTTTGATGCACATACATTGTATACACAAAAGTAATGAAATCGGCTCTACAATTATTTCCGGTTGATCGATCGTGAAGAATACTCGAGGACGAGACGCGACGAGACTCGCGCTCGCAGTTGACTCTTGACCGAGTTTTCCTCGCTTTACCCCTCGCGCTACTACCTATACCTATTTATATACAAATATATCAGAAATTGATGGGAATAAAAGGGAATTCCAGGCGGGAATTCACTGGGAATTCAGTCAAGAATTGGAACACACTCGCGATCGGGATGAAATCGCTATACATCGAAAGGGTTGCCGGCATCCTCGTCGTCCTCGTCCACGCGCAGTTCTCTCTGGCAATTTTGCCGTCGAGGACGCTCCTGCAATTACGCGAAGCGAGCCTACGATAATCCTCTCGAGTCGCCGACCACATTGTTCCTCTTTACCACGACTCGAGAGCCGTTTTCGTTGATCCACGAAATCGCGGTTGACCTCGGGACAACGTTACGTCATTACACTTGACATCATTGTTACATCCGAGTACCGATACATTTATTGTACGTAGAGTTTTTTTTTTTTAATTCATCACACATTGGATGGTTCTGAAAAAGTTCATCACCTCTGCAAACTATAAATAAACGAATCGCGAGTGCCTTGGTCAGATACAACCACACGGCGGGCATTGCCCGTCTCATCCGATCAAACGATCGGAGCTATACAATGTTGATCGAGCCAAAATTCGTCATATTTCATTTCGTTTTTTCTTTTTTTTTCAGGATTATACAGCAGCCCGCGGAAATGCGCCCTTTTTCAACGACCGGTGAGTCTATTTTTCGGATTATTGTCGCATGCTTTTGTTTATTCTCTAGTGATTTTCTGCAGTACGTACGATAAATCAGTCCCAGTGCGATCCGATACTGTCGGTGGTATGTAGAATATATATTTGCGAATTCCATTTGAATCTCTAAAGGGTCCAGGAAGTATGTATTTTTTGATCGTTATGTTATGAAAAATCTATTCAGCGCAACGCGAATGAATGGATGAATATTTACCGAATGCGGCTAAATTTTTTCAATATATTTTACGTTTTTTTTTTCTATACTGTTGAAAAGAGAAAAAAAAAATAAATGTACAGGAGGCTACGCGCAGATGGAAAATATATTTAATCACGAGAAAGGCGTCCAAGTTTTCATTGAAAGAGCTCGCGATAAAGGGAGGGGGGTCGAGTCTCTCTCGCACCCCGCAACTTGGCCTATATAAACTTTTAAATGGTGTTTTATCAATCGAAATATCGCATTCCCGTGCTGTGTACTCGATCGCAACTCTACCCGCCGTGCGCTATCGTGTCTGTAGTACATTATTTCATTCTTTATATTTTTCTTTATTTCTTTTGTCGCATTTGAATCACTGGGTTGTCAAAGCGCGTGTGTACGCGAGGTCTTGAATCGCAATTATTATTTTTATCGCTCTTTTCGTCTCGTATATAATTTTCAAACGAATTTTTCAAGGCTCGAACAGCCCAAGAAACTGTGGGTGGCTCGTATCTGTGCGCTCTCGCGGCAGTTGTCGCGTTTCTCCATGAATTTCATTTAAATTTTGGAAAAAAAATTTAGGGCACTATTATAAAACAACGTGTAAAAAATTCAAAAAAAGATTACATCGATTAACATGCGATCTTAAGGAAAATCACTACAAAAATCCACATTTTATGTCATAACTTTGAAACTTTTCCATGGATTTTCGTTTCTTTTTTTCTCAATTATAGAAGAATATTTTACAAAGTCTGTAAAAAAAATCAAGAAATTTGATCGTTTAATTTTTTTTTAAATGCCCGCAGCGCGATAACTACCTCGATGACTTGGAAAAATTCTTTAAGATTTCTTATATTATTAAATCTTCATCGAAACTTCATCGAAAGCTTCCAAAATTTGGTGGAGCGTGAGCCCATTTTTCTTTTTCGTTCCATCGCGTCGCAGAGTTTATAACTCATACCGCGGTATCGCATAAATTCACACGAGTATTCCGTCAGATCGAGCTCTCGTGTCGTCGAATTTCACGAACCGTGAAATTTCTTGAAAATTTAAAGAAAAAAAAAATTGAAAAGTACAATGGGATTTTGAAGCTCGTGGGGCGTATATAGGGTCCGAGCCGACATGGCGAAGCCATTAAGGATTTCTGCGTATGAAACTCGTATCATATTGTATAAATCATCGTGAAATATAGCGTTATTCCCATCGGGTTTCTGGTTCCGACTTGAAGCCCGCTGTAGCGAATATTATCCTCCGCTATCTTATTCACTCTTCGCCCAAATCTCCCATCGTCGTTTCCACTCGACATCTCGCTCCAACAATTTGCGCACGTTTCATATCACGAATTTCTTTCGAAACAAAAATTTCAACAAATTTTTGCCTCTTCTTTTGTGTTACTCGCATCGTTTCTCGTCACTTTTGATGCAAACGAGATTTTGTTCCCCTTCTTTTTTTGTGGCTCGACCTCTCGTTTCTGCTGTCCTACGATGTAAGCGCGCAGGTGAGCGAGACTCGGTTCAAGTGTCTATTACGAAAGCAGAGGCAAGCCGGAGGGGGATTGCGCCTGACCGACACTCTTTTCATGGCTCAATCCACTTTTACTCCCTCGTGCTTTTTCTCTCTCGTATTCATTCCCATCACACTTTTATTCAAGAGTATTTGTACGAGAGTACAGCAGGCTACCGACACTGTATATATCCGTTTTTTTATCCTTCTATTTTGAATTTTTTTTCATTTATCCAATCCCGCGCAGTGGCCAGGAAAAAAAAAGTCCAAAGAACAATGTGGAAACGATTGAAACGTAGAATCGCTTCGTCTGTTTCGTATCTATATAGATTGAGCACGTTTGACGTTGACCGACAAGAGAGAAGAGGGATTCGACAAAACACGCAACTCCATTCTTTTTCCCCATTCACGTTGTTTTTTTTTTTTTTTTTTTTTGTGAAAAATATTCATAGCATTTTCTCTCCAGCGTCAATGGAACCATTATCTTCTGAAAAAAAAAATGTCTACCCCTCGTCTCGTTCATTATTTCTACCTGCAATTTTCGACATCTCGCGTGAGCCCTTACTTGTCATTTGGTGTAACAGCGGCAAAATGCCTGCCAGTCGGTGTATGGGAAAAGTAAAAACAATGAATTTTCGCAGCCCTGACAATCGCAAATTGCTTCGAGTTGGCACATATAGGAACGAAGAAAATCCGAATGCGCGCGATCTCTCTCGTACATAGGATCGCCTGGATGATAAAAATCTCGTTTAAAATTACACACAACCTCCGTGCGTTCGCGTGCGAGGAAAAACTTGATCGCGCTTGTGTATGTATACAGAATGCACGAAGGTTCATTAGCTTTTCGTTCGTATAACTCGAGAGGGTTGCGTGCTATGCTTCTTTTTCTTCTCCTTCTCCTCGTACTACTGTCGGCAGTGAGCTGGTACGACGTTCGAAAGCGTGTCTATGCTGCTGAAGGTGTATATCCTGCTGCTCGTAAATTTTGTTGCTCGTACCAGTATACGATATAGGAATTCTCACCAGATAACGCTCTATCGTTTCTTATTACTGTCCTCTAACAATCTTTCTCCGTGTTTTATTCCTTTTTTTTTATTTTTATTTTTTTTCAAATTGGACAAATTATTCGTCTCAAGCCTCTCTCGATTGTACAATTTTTGAAACTCAATTTTTTTTTTTTTATTTTGCTGAATGAACGAATTATTAGCTTCAAGCTTTTGAATTGTGAATCTCCGAGGTTCAAAGGGCAACGAACCTCCCAAAACCCTACACAAGCGGGTCATAAAATTGCGCCCCCTTCGACCCAAATCCAACAGCGAGTGAACTACGAGAATATCGAGAAACACACAGGCCAACTCATTAAACATGCTCATCCGTGCGAGAACTGGCCTTATTAGCGCGAGATCATTCGATATTCTCTCGTCGAGGCTCTTGATGAAAGAACAAACCCGTGTGTGTGTGTGTGTGTGCGCCAAGTAGGGGAATGTCAGTACAAAATGAAGTTGCTGAAAGCAACGAGTCATCGAATTACGGTATTCGTCGAACTTTTTTTTTTCCACGGTAGAGACGATACAAACTATAATGAGAAATTTGAGGAAAATTTGAATAAAGTTGACAATGGCCCTCGAAATATTCACGATGTATTCGGAGTTGGCGAGTTCGTTACCAAGAGTTTACGTTTTTCTTTCAATCTCGCGTTTCTCAAATTTACATACCGAAAGAGAGCAAAACGCGAGCAGCAGGGAAAGAAAATTTTGCCGAATATACAGCACAGTGTCGTTCTTTCGCTCGCGAGTGCATCGACACACAAAGGCGTCATCGCTCTGTAAACCCTGCCAAATATTTTACAAAGATCAACGCTCGTGCTCGTCGTTCCGAGGCTCTCGAAAGCCGAATCATCAACGTAGGGGGGAAAAAAAAAACGTGCGGTTTATAAATACGACTCTCGCTGCTGTCACTCGTAGAATCTTTCTCGCGCATGACATGACCGAAAAATTGTGCTTACGATCATTCCAACGATTTTTTTTTTCTTTACTATTCCATCAAGTCGGCCTTCTTATTTTTATTAAATGTAAAAATTTCAATTTTTTTTTTTTTTCTTCACGATTATTATGATTTTTTACGAATTGTAATAAAAAATTTCTTTTTATTCAAAAATTTATTATGAAAAAAAAATGTCAAAGAAAGCGCGCTTCGTTCGAGCGTAATTGATTAAAAGAAGAAATTGTGTACACAGTTCATCCGAGAAAGAATCGAGCCATCGCTCGTTTTTTTTTTTCTTTCCCTCCCGTTTTTTTTGTTCGTTCGCTTCTCTCTTTGCTTCGGTTTGGTCGCTAATGGAAACCCTGTCACATCTCGTCATGGCTCATTATTACTCGAGAAAATCTCGCGTGTGACGCCTGTCTCGGCTTTAGCCGGTGAGTGGATATAGCCGATGCGGCGCGCACGGTCCGACACAACAACGACCGTCACCACTAACCGCCGGCGCCGCGCCACTTCCGTCACCACCGCCCTCGTCGCCGCACCACGTGCGCCAAATTCCCATCATTTCCAAAAAATGCCGGTTCTTACGGATCTCGAAGCGTTTGTTTTTCCTTTTTTTTTTGTTTCATAATTATATTTTAATTTTTTTTTTTTCGATAATTATCGAGATAATAATTGACTTTTCTACTGAACGATTTGTTTGTATCGCCCTCGATTTCGGACTCACCTATCGGTGGGCAAACTTGCAGTTTTTCCGAGCGTCATCCATGCCGAGGATTCATGAAAAGGTCTCTCGCCTCGAGAGACTCTAATCACCGGAAAAATAATTATCCTTCCCGATGCACTTTTGCGCTTGGACGAAACGCATCGTTCGACGTTCCTCCAATTCTCATATTTTCTTTCTATTTTACGTATCGCTCGTCTGATAACTACTACCCCTCATTTTGCTCCCGATATTATATTCGACACACAAATTACGAACGTTATAATTTTTTTATATAAAGAAAAAATAAACCAATAAGAAAATGAAAAAATTAGAAAAAATACAAAATGTAGTCACGGACACTCACTCAAACACTTGCACACACACTCGCGCGCGCGCACGTAGTTTCTTTCCTTGTGTCTGGTTCGTTCCGGTAATTTTATTTCTTCCTCTTATTCTTCTTGTTGTTTTTTTTTCTCTCGGGTTGTCGATTATCGTGAGCGAACCAGCACGAGAAAGTGGTCGGTGGTTGAGACACGAGCGGGAGAACGTCGTCGGCGCGCAATTCAACCCGCGCCCGCACGACAAACTGAGGGTAGTAGTAGTAGGCAGCGGCAGCGGCAGCAGCAGCAGCAGCAGCGGCGACGAGAAACGTGGTTGCCCTCGCGACGCAATCGCGATCCACTTCGGCAGCTTTCGAGCACCTTCGGCTGCCTCCTCGTCAAGGTGTGTACATCCACCATCGTCCAGACACACATTTACACCAAACGCACACGTATATCTCTTCTAATGTGTGTACACGACCAGTGTCTATATATAAATGATAACGCCTCGTCTCTCTCTCTCTTTCTCTCGGCTCCATCTCTCCCACCATCCTCTCGCTCTCGCTCGCTCTCGTTTCCCCGACGACTACCGCCGCCTATTGGCACTGTACTCTTGTCGCTTCAATGTTTCTCGCAGCTCCCATTCTCTCTCCTGCGATCGTGCATCGACTCTTCTGGCACGCGAAAAGCCTCAACTTTGCCCCTTACCAGGCGTCGATTCTTTCGTCCTTTCAGAGAGCTTTTTTTTCTGTTTACAGAGAGAAAGAGAGACGGAGAGAGAGAGAGGTTTATACGGTAGTCGATATACAACTCGCGGTGTGGTTATGGTGCAGTCGTCATGACGACACGGCTCGACTCAAAAATATACGCGCGTTCCAGCGACGACGCGCACTCGGCACTAAATAAGATTATCGTCGAGGCGCGCGTTGCACTTGAAAGCTCGAGGAGCTCTCATGCGGGTTCAAGATTGTCGGACGCGTGATTCGTCCTTGGTTCCCCGAAAGACGAGGCATACGACTCGTACTCGTCATACTCACGAATCGCGTCCTCGTATTATCCATAAACCCGACGAAAATAACTCGCGAGCCCGACATTTTTTTTTTCCTCGTTCCGATGCATATTTACGAAAATACCGGGAGAAGGGGAAATAGAGAGAGAGAGAGAGAGAGAGAGAGAAAGCGAAGAATGAAAGATGCGTAAAAATAGGCACGAGAAACGTGGACTAGACCGCGACCAAGCCGCTTCTCTCGTTCCTGCACTCTCCTATAGTTTATACCACCAACCGAGTGTCAAAGGGTCAATGAACCTGCTTGTGCACTCACACACGTACAACCCCTTCGTACTATTTCGTCCCCCTCCGTCCGCGCCCGCCTACCGTCGACTTTTCCTCCCCTGCTCGCCAACACATATTCCCTCTCTCTCTCTCTCTCTCTCTCTCTCTCTCTATACACACATGCATCGTTCATCCCCACGCTTATCGGGAACCTTTGCCCACTACTGTTACATCCGATTCTCGTTCAATACTTGGCACCTCTACTTGCGGTGCGATCGATTTCGAAACGTTCGAGTGAAGAAGACAGAGAGAGAGAGAGAGAGAAAACGAGAGTCCTGAATTACGAAAATTTATGCGAGTCAACGTTGCAGCATCCGCATTTTGACTGGGTATTCATCTCGGCGTATCTGCGCATATATTAAGGATACTTTGGAAATCCGTACGATACGTCGCTCGAGCAAATTTATAGCGCTCGACAGATCGTGCCGAGCTAAAGGACCCTGTTCCATTTTGCGAGTCCCGCGACAGTCGAGCCCGTATGCCTCTCGGCATTCGACATGTAACATTCATGTGTGCGCCTATACAGGTATTTAACGTTTGGCGAATTTCATCGCGTTGATTCCCTCTGAAATATTCAACGTATTGAATAACTTGACGTGCACAGACGCCAGACTTGCGGTCGGTATCTGCTGTCGAGGGATCAAGGACTCGCCGCAGCACAAAAAATCATTTTTTTTTTTTTTTTTTTTTTCGAAATAATCAAATATTCCATCTCTCGTGAATTTGCGGAGAGAAAAAGAATTGTAAAAAAAAATTCGGTGAAAACGAGCCAGCAATTAACGAATTGAAATTCTTTTTGTTCCTGTAAACGAAAAACGAATAATCATCATAAAAATTGAATATCCGATATCGCGATGCTACTGGGAGAGAGAAAGAGAGAGAAGAATGTAACCGCGGTGTAGAATTGCCTGGCGAGATGATGAAACCGCAATTTCGTTTCGGTTGTAACGATTCACGTTCATCAGAGTGTGTCGATGTTACGTCCGAAATCAATTGACCCGGCTTCTCGGCCTAGAAGCATACATACACACATACACACACATATATATGTGTGTATATAAAAGAATCTTTTTATGAGGCGACTCGCGAGATGCCCGTGAGAAACTCGAGAGAAAGAGCGCGGTGTGAAAAGATGACAAAGGCGTTAAAGGTGATGGAGGGAAATGTTCAAGTTCTCGCAAGCTTTTTATATAAATCCGATTATTCGATCCGAAAAGTGCCCATTTCAGCATGTTCCATAAAACGAAAACGACGAGATAAGATGGGAAGAGCCGAGCTTGAATTCTCCCCTCGATTCTCGCCTCAAACTTCAACGCGAAAACACATTGCTCAAAGAATTCTGGTGATTATAGGCAAAGAATCACGGGCCAAGAGAGCCAAGAGAGGGTTGAGGGAAAAGAAAAGAAAAAAAAAACATGTCTGACGTTATTACATCTCTTCGTCTTCCACTCACTCTTTTCTATCTGAAAGTTTTTCCGGCACTCGAATACACGACCGATTATTGACTTCTTCCTCTATTTTTTTTCTTTTATCTCTTGGGCAAACTTTGATAATAGGAATATTGATGATAAGAATGGGCAACTTTGATCTCGAGCGAATCATCGCATTCGTTCTCAAGCTAAAGCTCCGATTTATAAATATCCCGAGGCTCCACAAAGATATTAGTTAGAAAAATTGTGAATGCATATTCAATTTATGCTTCAATTATAGCCAATTTGTCATTTATAATTATAGAGCTAGAGTTCTCGAATCCATGAATATCTTATCGATCCATTATGGCTAATTTTTTTCAAGCTATGCTCGAAGCTAAATATTCTATTGGTTCATCCTGTGATTTTCATCATTATCGTCTGTCGTAGAAAATAATAATAACAGTAATTACAAAGTTTCAAGCAATTTGTGGTCGACAGGCAGATCCAGGAATATCCCGGTGGTTACCAATAGTCTGAAAAATAATTAAATGAAGTATTGAATTAGTCGGATCATAGGATTTCGGAGCCTCGGGGTTATTGCCCTCGGCTGATCCCTTTCCATATACCATCTCTTCTATACCCCCACACTCTTTTACAAGCCAAGTCCTTTTATAGGAGTAATCTACTCGGATTCCTTAATTTTATCGAGTTTCCCGGCATTACTCGGTGGAAATGGACGATCCCGACGGGATAAAGACTAGGATGTACATGCCCAGCACTATTCATTATTGGTATACGACAGGATTAGAGTCAAGCTGCGGAGATACGCCTCTACAATCTTCAAAATCGATTCAACAAAGTTATTAGTCGAGATTTTGTTTTTTTTTTTAGCTTTGAATGAATTAAGAGTCGAGTATATGGAACGAGAAACACAAGGAAATAAGATTGATGATTTGCGGGTTAGTGTTTGGAGGATTCCGCATCTTTCTGGGATCTCGGGGATTAGCGGGTTCAAGATCTTTCGCATCCGTGACGAGCATTATTCGAGAGCTCGTTGCGTATCCCGCAGCTTGAAACCCTGTCACCCACAAACTCTTGTTTGGATGGCTCGCACCATCGTCCATCTGTACTGGAACGTATTTTCGCGCCCTCTGGCGTTCGTATTCAAGCCATCATCGAATCATGCGAGCCTCGACTTGCCTTCCGACTCATTGTTTCACTATGCCCTTCACCAACCCCATTATTCTATTCATCCATCCCCTATTACATGTCATATACGTTATTTACGTTCACATATATGTATAGTCTCTCTTTGTATTTCCGTCAATCAAAAAAGATTGAAAAAATCGTCGAGTTTCGGATACTTAGTCACTTCCCATCGAACCTTCGATAAAATGTCCATCGTAAATCGTTTTTGTGGTATAAAAAATTTTTTTTTTTTTTATTACATATTATAACACGCTGATAAAAGTTTTCTTCTTTTTTTGGCGTTTGAAAACTTCTGACTCGGACATATTCGTAAACTTGTTCATTGTCCTCTTCCACGCGCTGGCGGGGTCTCGAATGAAACATTTATGCACCGGTGGCGGTACTTCCCAGTCCGCAGTGCAGCGCGCAGTATGGAAGCGTCATAAAAAGCGTCGATTGTATGCCGAGGGTGATAACGTTTTTGTAGACGTTTTTTTTTTTTAAGAATTTCCACCTTTCTTCCTCTTTTCCGCTGGTTTCAAGGAATAAAGGGGGAATGAAAGTTATATATGGTATATGAGAAATGGGACGAGGAAGGTCCTTCCGGAATTCGGGTTCTGCCAAATAAATGGTAGAGGTCGAGGTGGCTATGGACGCTTGTTTCAAAGGGAGTTTAGATAGTTTGGAGACTTGGCCAATGAGCGAGAGAGAGAGAGAGAGAGAGATGGATCGTAGGCTGGTACCGCGTCGCGGCAAACTGTAATTGGAATCGAGCCAGGCCATCCACCTCTCGCGTAGCACCAGCACCAGGTACATTGGTCGTAGTTGCGAAAGAACCGTTTCTATATATATATGCTCGAGTAAGCGTAGCTTGCATGTGCAGGGTTCGTGAGCTTGAAATTCTCGAAAATATGTTGTATATACTGAATCTTATTATATACGACAGGGAGACGGGGCGGAATAAATAGGTGGAGAAGGCGAACGATCCGCTCGCTGTGATTTATGGCACCGGTAGGCCAGTCACGTCTTTCGTAAAACAAGTCACGAGGGTGAACCGCATCCCATGTTCCGTACACTATCCTCGCTCTCATTGTAGATAACATTAACCTCGTCAGTAAAACAGGCACACGAAATATATTTTCTTACCGTTTATGCCTTTTTCGTATTTTATATCAAACACACACACACACATATCAGCCGAATATACTCGGGTATATAAAATACATGTACATGTATATATTGTTTTTATCGTCGCTCTTTACGACAGAGGAGCTGTCCCGAGTTCAAAAGTATTCGATTGCAAGCGTTTCCGATGAAACAAGCGGGAAAAAAGCGAAACTTTTGCGCCCTCGTCGTCTGCTCCGGTACACCCACACACGCACACACACACACAGATGCATACATCTCACAAAGAATAAAAGTTTGACGAAATATAAAGTCAACTTTATGAAGCAAAACCTCCCTCCACCTCCACCGGAAGGCTTTCTTTAATCAGGCTCTTTTGGCGCAGGTACTATGCGGTTTATCGTTGCCCATAATTACTGCAGTTCAAAGTTGAAGAAACCTTCGATGAAAGTGGGAAAACTCGACTCGTGCTCGTAAAACGAGCCGGCGAGCTGGAACAACTCGGTCAATGTTTTTTTCTTTTCTTTTTTTTTTTTTTTAATTTTTGAAATTCGACCTTTTCATTTAACAACAGTCGAGTCTTGTCGTCAAACGAGAAGAGGAAGTTTCTTTGGTTCTCGTACCATTTTTTTTTTTTCTTCATACTATTTGATAGTTTTGATCGGCGAAAAGCGCGAGCTCAAAAAAAAAAAATAATGCGCAAATGGAAAGTTGGATTATCGTGTACCCTCTTCAGGTGTAAAACGTTGGGTTATTGATTTCTTGGTTGGGTCACGTTACCGCCCCTGTCGGACTCTCGCGGCTCTTTGCCTCACTCTCGCCTGCGCTGCACACCTGCAAAACCTGCCCCCTTGGCTGCGGTTCTCCCCTGTATCCGACATGTCCTGTTTTTTCGCGCCAACTTTTTCACCAATTTTTTTGCGATGTACAAAAAAAATCTCCGATACATTCGTTACAAATCAGAATTATATGGATCACCAGATAGTAGAAGATGCAAACAATATTTTGTATTTAAACAAGCATAATTGAAAACAACGTCAACTCGGGATAAAGCCCGTAATCGGTTCAACGTGAAACATATCGCTGTGACACAATTCGCCGGGGTTTGTTTCAAACGAGAATTCAAAAACCCTCGTAGGCGCTGTCGCGCCATCAGACATTTTAATCATTTTAATCTCCAAAAGTTTGTCACGACGAAATTCGATTACAAAAAGCCGAACAATTTGACGGAGGAATATCCTGAATTATTTAAATTCTGTAGTTTGGACATTTCGTTGATGTGAAAGTTGCAAAAAGGCGGAACATTAAAATTGTAACGGGGATGAAAAAGTTGGTCGCTGTGACTCTGTTGATTGAAATAATGTAAATGCTCAAAGTTACTGAATTTTGTATATTCTTCTCGTGCGACAATCTTTCGTACCATTATCATGATTGGTTTCCAAAATAACGAAACTTTACGGGATGAGAAATAAAATGTTTCACACTGAAGCACAAAGAACACTTTTATGAAAGAACAAGGAATAAAGAAACGATAATTGATTGTTTGCTCGGTCGGTAATGATAATTAAGCACCGAGCAAACGCTTGACCATGTATCCGGGGAATGCGTAGATCGCCGCCCCAAACAACAATATGAGAAAAAAAGTCAGGCAGCAGCAACAAATTCGCCACCTGTAATAACGACAGACGACGAAGCAGCATGCCTTCCAGGGATTACGAAACCAAGAGAACGAGGTGTCGGGACGTCTGTAATAGAGAAAAATCCTTTTGTACACACAACTCGATTTTTTTTTTTTTTTTTTTTTTTTTCGCGAGAGTAAAACCTTGTTTTTTCACT
>JABMBV010053062.1:0-13924 GCA_018906735.1 Mesochorus sp. PSUC_FEM 10030011
GTTATTATTAAAATATATATGTGACAATAATAAATTAATTAATGACCCAAAAAAAAATTTTTTTTCTACATTCCCTTCATTTACTCAACTTTTTGTTTTTTCCTCTTCCAACCTCGAATAATTCCCAATCTTCCCTGTCTCAACTGCATCGAAATGCGGTACGCAGAAACTGTGAAAAATCTTTCCCAATACTGACAATTATATTGGATGTAATTGGAATCAGTGATGAATTAATTATCGAGATAAGAAAAATTGCTGCATTCTATTAACCCGAACAGAGTGTGTGCAATTATACATTCGAGCGTAATTAAATCGATGCCTAATTAACCAGAGGCTGCGAGATCATCTGAGCAAACATTTTTCAATTGTTCTTATGTAGAAACACGTGCGAGTCCATTAATCATATATTATTTGAATGCTAAGCTGGTTAACAAATGTATACGCGTGTACATTCAGCAATTATATATCCTATACGAAATATATGTATAATTTATTTACTGCCATAATTGGGCTCTAATTATCATTGCCATTACGTGATTATCTATCGATACGTGATGCGTTATCCAATCATTTATTATTATATATTCTACATAGATATATATGCATGTTGAAGATGAAACGCGAACGCGTGCAAATAATCCCAGGAGCTATATACACAGACACGAAATTTTAGGTAGAAATGCCAGCCGAATGAATGTTAATGGTAATCGTAATATCACGGTAAAGGTGAGCGCCCGTTGCGGTGAAAGCAAATCATAAGCTGTTCGTCTGTATATAGGACCATCGTCGTTGCGTCACCGAACTTCTTCTCGATGGTGCCGCGATTCAAACCTCAGGACGATACACACTTACATCGATGAGTTTGAGTCAGAAGGGCGTATCGTGCGCCTGTACGAATACAGACTCAGAGCCTTTTAATGATATTCGATCGGCCGTCCCATCGTGAAGTCAGCGAGAAATCCCATTACTGCAGAGTGCTGCAGTATACGTGTAGCGTGTTAATTGTCAAAGTTCTATCGATATATGTATCGAAGAATCACACAAAGATTCTCACGCCTATGTGAGATTCAGATTTAGATATACAAATGGTAAAATTTGATTCGATCGAAAGTTCATTCGCATTTTGTAAACCTTATCAGCTTTTTGACTGAGTTTTTTGACAATAGAAAATAGAAATTATCTGTAAATAATAGATAATAGTATGAGTTGCAAAAATGACAAATTGAACAGTCGAATCAAGAAAAGCGTAATTGTCAAAAATCGTATATCTGTGAAAGATCAAACGTCCGGTAGCTCGATCGATAGCATGAAAATTCGTACGTTTTCTCTCACCATTAATCATATTGACAAATGAGGATGTACAATAATACACGGACACTAATTTATTACTAAATCGCCGCGATGGGTGTTCCGCACACACGAGCAAGAGTGTGAGAGGACACGAGGAGAGATGAAATCTCTGAGATTGTAATCGTGTCTGTGGAAGCACACACAATGGCTCTGGTACATACAGGGGTATTTGGCATTTGTATTGGATACATTGTTACCGAAGCTATATAAATCGACGTTTCAGCAAACTAAGGGGTGTCATTCCCATAATTTTACGTGTTAAATCATTTGGGATACGCCCTTTCGATTCTCAGCAGTCGATTCAGCGTATATATATATAGGCAAAAATGATCCATCGGGGATATTCTCACGACCGTACAATTACAGTTAAAGTCCCCATAATTTAGCTCTTGACGATCAGACCCATTATCATGCATTATCCTATTGTTGTAGACTATAAAAAAGTGAGGAGCCGCAACTTGTGGGAACTTTGACTGTACTCGTGCGAGGCCAAATGTGTCGTACAATCGAAACATTTGACAATTAATTGCCAATTGTATTCTCTCTCGGATATACATAGCAAAAAAAAAAGAACACGATTGAAGACGATGTGCGGCAAAGGATAAAGGCGGCAGAACCCACGTGTCCCAACGACAGTGGGTCATGCGTAAAATTTCCCGGTCACCAAGCAGGGTCAACATGCGGGCGTGCGTGTGCTCTCGCAGCCTTACCCACGAACTCTCCACTTATCACTTTCCATCCGGCTGATTTTGTTGCGATATAAACGCAATATTGCGACATAAAGATGCGGAAAGGGCCCGTGTATCATCCTCACTTTTTTGTAAACGGCCAAGATATCCCCGGGGCACAGGGCGGATTTACAAAGTAAGTATTATTTTGCATACAATCGAGCAAGACTTTTGAGAATATTCCCTACCCCCCTTTCTCCTCTGTTCCTTCACTTTTGGTAGAGAGGCACACACCTATATCCTTTATTGCTTCGTTGCGGGTGAAAGATATTTTGGTCAAGGCGTGTATTAGTACAAGAAATATAGATGTACCCAGAACGAGAAATGATCGGAACTTTTCTTATCTTTCTTCGATATAATTTCCGGATTTTTCAATGGAATAATAAAACAAAATCATAGCGTTTCATAATTTCGAAATTTTAACATTTTTTTTTTACTTACGAAACAAGGATTCTTGGACTGTTTCAAAGGGATTTAATATTTTACCATTATCACTAGGTTTGATATGATAAGAGCTCGTGACCCTTCGACATTGTTCGACTTTAATTTACGGACAGTCCAATCATGATCGTATCGTTGAATAACACGAAGTAATTTATGTAAACCATGAGTAGCATATAATATACGCGATATTCCATATCCCAAGTGCATACATCACGCCAAAGTCATGTTGTGTAAAGTAGATTAGAGGTGGAGAGATTGCATAAACGCTTCAGATGCGAGAATGCATCAACACCTATATGAAGGAGCCTCCGGACCATGACCTTCACTGCTATTATATCTGCGTAATATTTATTGAGAGGGGGAAGGAGGATATAAAAAAATTAAATGATTGGGTTGAGCAATCAATCTCCAATTTTTGTTTGTTTCGTAACAAAAGTCAAACAATTATAAAAAAGTTTGAAAATCGTATTTTTATTCCAATCGTCACGTCATGTCATCATACGAGCTTCTGTGCGATCACGCATTAATATTCTTGACATTAAAGTGTTGCGATGAAAGAAAGAAACGTAGAAGAAAAAAAGCTTCAAGCTATTCAAACAATGAGAAGAGAACAAAAGGGTAGCATTCCAGTCTGAAATCGTATAAGCCACCTCCCATAGCTATAAAATTTCTATATAGATATGATGTTCTCGTGGGATAACTTACATTTGTATAACTATGTGAGCGAAACGCTCACGATGATAAGATTATAGTGGTAATACGACCGGTTATGGCGAACGTTCAGATGCATCATCTATCAACCACGCCTGAAGGAACAGTGATCGTTGAGTGATCATTGATTCTTGAGAATTTTACCGAGCCATCAATGATGACTTCGTTTCGTGGTATAAGGCACATTAGCAAATTTAAGTTTTTCTCCTCAATACTTTTTAAATCCAGAAAAATGTCTTCCACAGAATTACTTCGTATTATTTCCATTATTTCTTTTCTGGAAGGCAACATGGTCTCGAAGGATCTCGAAGATGAGTACAAAGTTACGACATTGAAAAAGTTTTAAATGGACCGTTCAATTTCGCAACGCGACCATCACCTGCCAGGTATCGATCCCGCATATCGTCCCACATTCGTTGTGATTATATACGTAACTCGTATAGAGGAACAGGTCCAGACTCTCCCTGATCGCCTTCGAAACCATTTTTTTTCTCGAGTATTGTTACCCAACCTTTGGTTCGTTTCATTGAAGATTCTCCATCCCAATATCAGATGACATAAAAAATGAAAAATTTTAAACTGCAAATAAACTCTTTTTTTTGTAAATAATCGTTTATTTTTTGATGATGTCTGATATTTTTGTCATCGAACAATTTGAAAAATCTAATTTTATTGACAATGATTATCTCGTACAGTGTAAATAACATATATTTGTTGGAGGAACGTTTTAATTTTTATATTCAACGATCTGTTCCTGCCTCTTGCTAACTCGGAAAGTACCATATACGGTTGTGGATAATTATTATATATACATATATAGGGCTGTATTTAGTTACACAGGAAAATCTTGTGGATCTTCATCGATGGGGTAATTGATGGTTATCGACAACAGCCAATCGACCATGGAGTTGTAACACGCACGTGAATCGTTTTTGCTTATCGTTTATGTACAGGATATTCCTTGTTTAATCAACAGGCAATTATTTAAGAATCATTTTAAATAATGTTATATTATTTAGATAAAAGCTATGAAATACAAATTCAATGCATATTGCTTCAATCTTCTTGATCTACTTACTTACATAAAATTGGGTTTTAGTTATTGGCAAAAAGCAAAAAAAATGCTGCATTTTATTCTTAATTATGGTTTTATATATTTTATATACATTTTAAAGTAATTTAACATTTAATTATCCGTAAATATTAGTACAACTAAAAGATTTAAAGTTTCAAGCGATGGAGTAATGTATTTTCACAAAAATATATAGTAAAAGATGCTCAAGCGTAAGATTCGTGAGGGTCGTTCGGGTTGATTTAAGGCTCCGCAGAATTATCGACTATTATGCATTAAAAAAATATTATGATTCATAGCAACCCGTGGTTTTACATCTAAATAATAATTCGTGTTCATAATAACTATTTTTCTTTTCTAACAAACAAAATATTTATGATAAAAAAAACAAAAATAACAAAAATATTATTTCAAAATTTTTCGACGAAGAATTGAAAAATATGAGAGTGAAAATTTTGAGTATATATTGAGAGACGAGGCAGTGTCTCGACGTTAAGTTCTAGATACCGAATTGTTTAGCATTTCTAACAAGCCTCACAGCTGTCAGTTATTTTTTCGCTGTGCAATTGTACAACAATCGATCGTAAAATGTAAAGCATTAACGAGACAAGAGAACGAGAGAGATGAAAGAAGCTCCAGATCGAGAGATGAGGATGCGCGTTCGGTCGCAGTTATAACACGAGAATTCCACCCGCAACCAACTGACAGCATGTATATATGGAGTCACTTATTAAACCCTCGAGATCTGACCTTTATTGGCAATTTTATTAGCCATAACGGTGCAAATCGTGGAGTATAACGTTGGCGGAGTCAGGCATAGAGGCGATGTAAGGATGCCTCGTCATCGTAATACAAAAAGAGCTTTATCACGCGCGAGGTTTTATTAGCTCGATACCATGGAATATTTAGAATAGAGCTATGCATAACTCGATCAAATTCTTCTCGATATTTTGACAGATATCGAATAAGTTTCGATTGCACAAGAATATACCAATGTTGAACAAAGGCAGAGCTCCAAAAAAAAAAAAATTTTAATACGTGCCTCGAGCGATGAATTAACGATAGTGATTTTATTTTTCAATTAAAAGTTTAGCAAGCAGCTGATCGACATTCCTCTTTTATCCACGTGCCAGAGTAAATTTTATCCATTCACGAAACTAACGAATAATTAGAGTAATTACAAGGAGATGGAAATATAAGTACTACAATTATCTCGAATTACTCTTAACTCCCGAATGAGAATGAGTAAACATTGAGAGGAGGATCATTTTAATGAAACAAGAAATATAAAATTGGGATAAAGATGTAATGATATAATTAGAGTGCAAATGTTCATCACCATATTTCTATTAAACTTGTTGATTATAATATGTTAGACATATACCGTCGATCAAATCTTCTCTTCTCCCTTTCGAGGATGTGATGTAACAATTAATTACGTATATTTAAATATTACTGACCCATATACATAAATTATATTATTTATAGATACTAATGGATATACCATTTATATTCAGCTTTATGTGCGTATTGAAAAGTTCCGCAATGTTAAATCAATTTTTTTTAACAAACTGTACGAGGTCAAGTCTGTTGCTGTCTAATGATCGAGCCACGCACCTCAGGAGAATTTTTTCAACTCTCATCTTCCTTTCGTTCATTATCATTCTCATCGATTTACACGCTCGATAATTATAAGCTCACGCAATCCATTTATTTCACCTCCAAGAAAGCCATCTTTTTCTAGAATTTTTATTAATTTTTTTCTGCTGACTATACTCGTTAGTAATAATTAACTGTAAGGATGAATTTTACTTCCGAGTTCCATTGAGCACAATATAATTGGTTACACAGACAATGTCTGCAAATTATCGCGCTTATTACCCTTGAAAATCAGCAACTGGAATTACATAATTATGTATACGTCTCAATCTCTCGATCTCTCTATCTCTGTCCGTCTCTCTTTCGATCTTTAATTGAGATTCATCGTGGATCGTTCGATCATCTCTTGGCGTACGATTCGTCGGATCATGTAACGATGAGCCTCTCCATCTTTCTCTGTCTTCTCCGAGACCATAAATAACGACTGATTGCTAAAAGTAAATAATTTCTTAACCCTTTATATAAAGTAAAGCGATAAGCATAAAAATTTACATTTCGATTTCATAATAATACAATTCTTTCTTTTTTTATATATCGTTGTTGCCTCATTTCATACGGGGATGAGGCTGGGTCCATATGAAGATCTGAATGGAAGCCAGACGATGAATTGCACAATGATATACGTAAACGGTGTATATACATATCGAAAATGTTATATTCTGTCTCGTATCGGGCATTTCTCGATTGGATCGCAATATATTTCATCACATCCTTGGCCACGACTCTGTGATACTTTTGAAAGCTCTATTTTGTACGATAGCTCGATTCATTGTTGGATAAAGATAACGAAAACATGAGCATGACGATGCGTAGCTCGCGTGGATCACTTTTGAATACTAATGAAGACGAGAGCATATACGTTAGATCGAAATCTCCGAGGACGGACCAATGTTGGACTACCGAATCAGTGGGGACAAAGAAAACGTAGGCAAATAAATTTCGAATGTATACATGGAACATTAAGAAATCCATATAATTTTTTTTAAACTTCAGTGAATGTAAAATACATTTAATGTACATAAAAACCATATTATTTTACAAGAATAAATTACTTCTGACTCAAGTAAAGTGTGTCCTTGTCTTTTATAAATAATTTACGATTCGAATAAGGCATACATTTAATTTAAGTCTGATAAAACTTATCAGCAACACAACTGTTGATCTTTGACGAAAATATATATTCGACTCCAATAAAACATTCTTTTGTCTTAGCTGTATCTAAACCGGCAAAAAGACATCGATATATCAACGATAGTGTTCGATGCAACATCCATAATGACGAAACAAAAGTGTGCTCCATACGAGTGCAACATCCGTATCGGTAGCATTATTCTGTATTCTTTTTTTTCAGTCTCGCAGGATCGCGTGACGCTAATAATAATAGTAATGACCGAATGAGAATAATAATCATCAGAGACGGGGGGAAAAAAAAAAGTAATGGAAAACCATAGGTGCAGTTGGCATTATTTCATCGCCGAAACCCGTGACATTTTCGCGAAAGGCTCGGTGGTATTGACCACCCACACAAACTGGACTATAATGAATCTTCGTACATATTTTCCTTCATGGTACATACTCATTTCTTTTAACGTCTTCGGGAACACATGTCATTCACTCTCTTTCGCATAATTCCATATGATATCTGACACACTTTATGGCATTACTCACACATGCTAGACATATTTAACGCTCGCTTACGAGAGCTTACAAATGTGCCGTCATTTCGATATCACGCGTGCATTTATATTTGTATATACATTCACCATCTAACCATACACTTTTTTAGCACTTCGAACTCACAGTCCTTTTTCTATTTGTTCATAACGCGTAGTGCCAATTAAAAGCATCATCCGTAAATTATTCTAATTTTTTTTTAATCGACCCCATTCGAGCAAATGAGAATCTTATCAAAGATATTTGATAATTTCATTAAAGTTTATCTTTATTTTCACATATGTATATATTTTTTTCGTTGGTCAACTTCAAGATACGAATGGTTTAACATAATTTTTAGAAAATTCTTATAGGATGCCGATTGCTGATTTGGGATTGACAAAGTTATCGTTAAATTCTTGAAGGATAAATTTTTACGTAACTTTTTATCAAGAATTTTACAAATTTTTTTTTTTCTCGCATCGTTATGTATCTCGTTATTTTTCTCGTTCTGTTGGATCGGTAAATTACTCTACCTTTTGACCTGCCATTATAGATATATGTATATCGGTAGGATTTACCTGGTATAGAGAACAGTGAGGGGGTGGGGTGTATAATAACCAGCTTTCATGCTCATCGCAAAGATTCTTCTAGGTACACGCACACTGATTTACGGCATGCACCAACACATGCTTGGGATAATTTCTCAGCTCATTGATGCAAGAGACCCTCCTGTAACGAAGCGAGATGGAAAATTCGAGTTTGATGAGGAGCAAAGTGAGCGACACAATCGCAACAAGTACACACGTATACAGATGTATAATACAACGTCGCGGATGTAGCATGCGAGAGAATGGAAAGGGAGAAAGATGAAACGATCGGGGTGGGAGAGGGATCGGGAGGATCACGAGTTTTTCGTATAAATGCCGGTACGGTTCGTCTTCGAGATGCAGATACGATCTGACCAAAAGCGCCATCTCGACTTCGTACTCTTGAGATATATAAACATACGTAAAAAATAATTTTGAAAAAAAAAAAAAAAACCAAGCATCGACCATGAAGTTCGTAGTGAGTGTTTTAGTTTTTAATGCGTACGAACGCGAGGAATGAACAAAAAGAGTTTTGATTTTTCATCTGAAATCAGTGCACTGCATGGATACGTGAAGCTCAACCGCGAAAAAAAAATGGATTTCTATGATTCGAACTGATGTCACATTCAAATTAGCTTCCATTTTATTTGATACCATATTTTTCAAACCTAATTTTTGTTTTTTTTTTCTATCGACACGCTTATGAATGTTTCATCTATTTTTGTTGAGTGTTAAAAAAAAAGCATCCTCTGTGTTCTTATAGATCGTAATCTTGGCCCTCGTTGGCTGCGCCTTCGCTCAATTTGGCAATTATCGCGGATTCCCAAATCAGAGACCCTACACCCAGACTCAAAGACCTCAGTACCAGCCCCAGCCTCAACAACCTCAGTATCAGCCGCAGCAACCTCAGTACAAGTAAGTTCTTTGCTCGATGTCCTGATTATTTATTCGAATTAAACTGAATGCCAATTAAATTTCTTCAGTCCAAGTGGTCCACCCATCGGCATTCGTAACCAACATCAAGATGCCTCACCCGATGGTTCTTACGAGTGGAGTTACGAGACCGACAACGGAATATCGGCTTCCGAAAATGGATCACCAAAATCGACTGCCGATGGACCAGCAGAGGTCAATTTTTATTTTTATGCTTAAAAAAATCTTTCTCACCCTCGCAGCTTAATGAATTTCAAGGACATTTTTATTTAAAAAAACGTGAAATCTCCAGGTCGTTCGAGGACGATACTCCTACACTTCCCCGGACGGTACTCCGATAACCGTCGAATATTACGCCGACGAGAACGGTTTCCATGCCGAGGGTGCTCATCTCCCAACACCACCCCCAATTCCGGAGGCAATCCAGCGTGCTCTCGCGTCTCTTCCTCCAAGTCGCGACGAACCCTCGTACCAACAGCCACAGCAACAACAATACAACAGACCAGCGTACAACCAGGGCACTCCTTATCGCAGATTTTAAATAAATAAAAAAAAAAAAAGAATGACGATGTCAACAGCCCCAACAGCCCCTTCCACACGCCCCCATGAGATTACAATCAATCGAGCGCTTGATAAATGTCTGCTAATAATACCGATGCAACAAAAGTGTAAATTAATATTGGAGAATAATTCTCAATACAAACGTATTTAAATATATAAATATATAGGTATATAACATTTGTGTGGTTATTGAGCATCGTTCAACCTGTGATTGTAGTACATGTGTCGACAATTTTTTTTTTGTACTTATTTGATTAATTCAGCAATTGATAAAATTTTTGAAAATAATCGACTTCTCATTTATTTTTTTCCCTTAATCTTCCATTCTTCATCGTTACCTTGAACATTTAATGGAATTTTTAAATCGTATAAAAACTACGGAAGCAGCGTGGAAATCATTTTTTCCCTCCTTTCCAATGCGAATATCAATTATAAAATTCTTCTTCTTCCTCTTTATCTCAGTATGAATTATTTGCCTTTTTTACTATCACTTCAATCGAAGTATCGCAAGTGCACTTACGTATGTAGAAACGGGAATATTCTTAGCTCATCGGCATAACGTATATAGTGTCATCATTATGGCATCAACGGTGAGAGATTTTGTCGGAATTGACTGACAGTGTATAAGTATATGAGAGTTGGTTAACGATCAGGTTTATCTCTTGAGATATGCACACGCGAACTACCAATGGTTAATGACAAAAATTATTTAAGTACAACTTGCTCATTTTCAGTATACATCTCAATCTTGTAAAAATATAATGTCAAAATTAATGTTCTTACTTTAAAAATATCTTTAAAAAAATCCGAAAATTATCGTAACTCGATATACTTCAAGTTGCATTCTAAAAACTAATTAATCAATTACAAAACAAATAAATACTAAGAAAAGTAGAAATTGTGTCAAAAATTTAATCAATTTAGTCGAAGTGTATATTTTTTTGCTTTTTTGGAGGCCTGGTTATAAATTCTTCGTGAAAACTTTCATGAAATACCATTGGATACTTAAACTGTAAATACGAACGAGTGAAGAAAATGTCTATTCTGTGAGTGAATAAAAATTTCTTTAATGACATACCGTTTCACTTGCAAATTAACGTTTCATTGCGCTGTAACATAAAGAAAAGGAGCGTAAGATCATTAGTAACATCTCTGCATAGTACGCATTTATAGGGTTACGCATATGAGACTCGGGACGAAAGTGTCTCGAGACTCGGTCATCCATTTATCTTCCCACGGTTTTGTATCGGAGATGCATTCGGGATGATGTAAAATATTCATTCGTGTGCCATGCGTCAGCATATTGAAAAACGAAATAGAGATAAAGCGCGTTCGCATAATCCTATAATTATATCCATATAGCAATAATTTTTACAACAATAAATGTTAGAATAATTATTTTCCACATATTAGGTCACGAATAATCTTGAATCATTTTTTTTTCCTTTTCGATCTCATATCGGCCATTGTGAATAGCTTGAGTGTTTATTCCTGAGGGCACTGAGAGAGCGAAAGTTTTGTTCAACTAAAGAATTTATAAAACTCCCAAGTAAATGATCTAACTCAGTAAATAATTTATTTAAGATTCCTCTCGTGACATAACTGCAGCGTTATGAAGCATTTACGAGGATTTCACTCATTCACGTCTTATTATTAATACACTGTGCCTTTACTCAATCCAGGTTAGACCTGTGTTGCATCAATAGATCGAATAAAGTATTTTTTTTTTCTCTAAAGATGTACCTCGCATACAGTTAAATTGATAAACGAGTCAAGATTTCATTTTAGAAAAATCTCATGTATCTTTTTTCTACTTCGAAAAAGCAATTACCCTGATCGCGAGTTAGTCACACGATGGTTTATGCGGGATAAGGATGGTATAAATGCATGATTAAAACGTGCGTGTATAATTTATCGGGTTCCTAAAAACTCGTTTTGTTACGCGAATTTCATCGAGATATAATGTCAGACGAGATGCGAGATTGCCCAATTTTCATCGAACGAGAAATTCATTTCAAATTGCTAATTAACCATTTTTTTTTTTGCAAATAATAATTGATTCACGTACAACGTTTAACTCAAGCTCTCAATGCTGAGTGCTAAAAGAGGTCACATGTGACACCTGGAAGAGAACATGATCGAAAAAAAAAGAAAGAGAAAAAGGGAGAGAAAAAAGATACGGTAGAAGGAGAAAGAGGCAAACCAAACTCGATGAGCCGCACCATGATTTTTCATCGATGAATTGCACGAGGTGTGATCCTATCTGAATAATGAAATCTTAAGTTTATGATCCCTGAAAAGGCAAACGAATAATCCTATTATAGCTCCTTTGTCTCACGTAACGGGCGTTGTCTTCTTCTTTTTCTTCTCCTTCTCATTTCTTTGAGGGAGAGAGCGGGCCTCGGAAAAGTGACAGTGAAACAAGATTTCTCAGTCGAAAGAGCTTTCCATATATATCTATATATCTATATATGGGCTATATATAGAATCCTTCGATGTACAAGCTATGCTGGGGATGTACCAGTGGCATTTGCAATCTTCCTTGTGCCGCAGTGTGTGCCCGTTAAGACGAAACCTTCGAGCTCTGCATTCTATATGTTTATATACATCTAAAATACCTGGCTCTCACCAGGGCAACGATATGAACAAGTAAATGGTCGAAGTGCAATCCTGACGGTCTTCCATCTCAAGACACCAATATGCTCAGCATCCATTACTTGGATAGGTGACCGCTGAGATGTGCGTTACGGCTATATGGGATCAAATCGCTGTTTACAAGCGAAAGCTAATTTTTTCACAGCCTGGAGACATCATTCCTTAGAGAAGCACAAGCGAGGTCGTTTTACTTGGGGAAAAAAATCCAATGAAGAATCTTGAGCTCGCAGCAGAAGTAGAGGTTACGAAAATTTCGAGAAAACAATTGAGTAAAGAGTCGTAAACCAAAATAATTTAGAATCAAATATTCAATAATATTGAATGTTAGATTTGTTTTAATAAAAGTGGAATAGTGGAGTAAGGAAAACTCCAATATATAGGATGGATCATTTTTAGGCTGGATCGAAGATCCGTCTATCCCACACATCAAATGTCAGACATTATCTGCCCGATCCCCACGCCTATACGTTTATTTTTTTATCATCGTTATATCAGTATTGGCGTAAGAAACGATCTAAATACTCCCCCTTTTTCGTGCATCATCTTTTCCATCCATCGTTCTTCGCATTTCTCCCTTCATATCCTGTTTTATAAATTTTTTTTATTTTTTTTTTTTATTATTTCGATTCATCTTTCTATCATCTTTCTTTCTATTCTTCTGGTTTTGTTTTGTTTGCAACGCGAGCGTGATTCGGCGAGAAAGGAACAATAGCCGTGTATAGATCGTGCTGGAGGATAGACCGTACGATATCTCACGGTGTGGTCTCTTCGGCTCTTATAAAGATTGTGAAAATACCGCACCTTATACGGTCCGCGGTGCATTAGTAGATACGACTCTATCAAGTGGTAACAACGCTCTGACCACACTCATTGTGAGTCTTCGACTCAATAGCGATTCAAGCATAACTTCAGCCACGAAACTACCGAATTACGAGTTTAAAAAAAAAGAATCATTTATTTATCGTTCATTTCTATAATTTAACGTTCCATAATTAGAATAATTGCTCGAAGAAAATCACAACAGGGCGGAGCGGATGAGGTGAAAGTGCTCTACGCATCCCGGCATCCCCCTTTTATGCTGTGCACTTTTTAAATTTAATATACCGGTCAAGGACTCGGGACACGATTATACCCATATTGCCTCCGATGAGTAGGCGTTAGGTATACTATATATTTTCAAAGGTTAAGCCCGAGACCATTGAGAAGCATCCCACCCTCTATTAATGTAAGTTATTCGCATCATCTTATTATGATAAGCGCATTTCAAATTGACGTTTCAAAGGAAATGAATTATCGCCTGTGGCCTTTAAACTTGTTTAACATTGTCTTAGCCTTTTTATTTATTTTTTTTTTCGACCTGTGAATGTAGTTTTAACGAAATATACTGCACATTGTATTTTTTTTTTAATTGAAGTCAATATTTCATTAATTAATACACCTGACTATTTAAATATATATTTTACAATTTAAAGGATATTTAAAGAACAGACAAAAAGGATATTCATTAATTTTTTGTATTGTTTTTTTTATTTAATTGTTTTTTAATTTAAAAAAAAATTCAAAATCGA
>JABMBV010053173.1:0-13912 GCA_018906735.1 Mesochorus sp. PSUC_FEM 10030011
ATATATATATATATCGTACATATAAATCCAATATACAATTTTCAAAACCCGATGAGTGTGTACGCATATCATCACGTGTTATGCATAAATCATGTGAATCTTATTTGTTCAACAATAGTAATCATTATTATTCTAATTATCATTATTTGTCTACTTGTAAACTAACAATCATGTTTAGTAACAAATTTAATCACTTGTTCCATTTTTTGTTTACCCTCTACATTACAAAAAGATCTCTGATGGTGAAAATTTGTGTGAAAAAAAATCATTGAAAAAAAAAATGTGGTTTAATTGTAGCAATCATTATGAGGTCGCTGATCTCGCGAGAATAGTCGGGGTTGAGAGAGTCTCGCAGCTCAAGTGAGAATCGCGTTTCATTCACTCTGTCGAATGAATCGATGCATATGTTCGTACAAATACACGTTTACACCTATACATATACATTTATATATATACATAACTGCCTAGGTTTGTGGCACAGGAAACTCCTATACGCATTCATGTATAACGCGTGTGAAGCTTCGAGCAGCAGCCCCCGTCAACCGGATGGGTTATTCCGGAGAGGACGTGAAGCTTCACAGAGGAATAGGAGAGAGGGAAGCATACATGCCCTGAAAGGGTGTGAGAGTACGCGTATGAGAGCGCGCTCGTAGAAATAACGAGAGATTCTAACCCGGATGGTGTGAAAACAGAGAGTACAGGCGAAAAAAAATGTTAAGTGGAAGAGGAAAAGAGAAACGAAAATGTGGATACGTTCAATATTTTATAAAATTATTTTTATTCCTTCTTTTTGTTTTACTTTATACTTGACAAATTTTTATCATCTAATAAATATAAAAAATTTACGAACCTTTATGCTAATTTTTATTAAAATGACAATTTTTTTTGTAAATAAACATAATATGCGTACGCTCAATATTTTTAAAAATTGTTTCCATTTGTTCATGTTTTTTTATTTTTTTTTGTACTGCATGAATTTGTATAATGTAATAAATATAAAAACTTTATGGACTCCTATGCTAAAGTTGAGTTCTATATTGAAATTTTTCTTTTTCTTTTTCATATATAAATGCAATTGAAAAAAAAAGGTCCTTTTTAATAATTATAACGACGATACAGAATTTATTTTTTGTTTTCTTTTGACAATAATAATATATTTAGATAAAGTTTCTTAGACTCATTGCGCTCCCCTCGTCGCGCAAATGCCGTAACTTCGGTCTAAGGGTGTCGCCTTAGAAGTGCGCGCGTAGGTGCTCGTTAACGACGAGACACTTCCGCGCGAGAGCGAAGCGTGCTCGCGGTTGTTGTGTGTAATCTATGCACAGCAGGTGACACGAAAGTGTAGGTGCATCGGTGTATGCACACGTAATACATATACATGTGCACGACAAACAGAGGGAGCCACAAAAGCGAAAAAAAAAAAAGAGAAGAGAGAAAACAATCGGGAAAGATATGAAGAAGAGTTGGGTGTATTATTTTCCGGTACTTCGAGAAATCGTGTCTACTACACCGTGACTTATTATCCACGGTTGTAACTATAGCCGGAGACGAGAAAGCTCATGCGCATAAGTCACATAATTATAGCTACATGCTCGAATATATACATGTATATATACTCGTACCTCACCCGTACGGGTTTACGATCGCGTGGGTGTGTCCATGACCAAAGTCAGTTTGTGAAATGTGCAGTAAAAAAAAATAAAGATAAAAAAAATGTAGATAAATAAAACTGAAGTGAAATAGTTCATGCACCAAGTAAAATGAATTTTTGCCAATTAAGTTTGTTATGAATTATTTTTTAAGAACTCTAGGGATTTTATATTCAACCAGTTTTATACTCTATAATGATGATCTATGAATTTATTTGTAAAAATTTTAGTTTTTCAAGATTTTTTTTAAATAAATAAGGATAATACAGGCACAAAACGTTTAAGTACTCAATGTGAACATCCGAAAAGTTATTTAAAAAGGGAATTTTATAAAAATTAGTAAAGCAAGTAGAACCTTGTAAATTGGTTAGTAATAAATTGATAGCATTCAATGGACTAACTGGAAGAAAAAAATATCAAGTCTTAACGATTAGGCTAAGCGAATAAAAACGCTAGAGATTGTCATTACGTTCTCTATTCGCGTTTTGCTAAATCAGCTCGTCTTACGCTTCATTCTCTTTTTTCATAGCCTTTTGACGGCGAAGATTGTGGCCTTGGGGTGAACACGATGGGAAAACGGGGCAAGAGAGTGGGAAAGAGAAAAACGTTGAAAAAAAAAAAAAAAAAATTTCGCGCATCTTTCACGAGAGTTCAGGTATACGAGGGGCGGGTGTCGATTTCGCACCAAGATCGAGCCCAGGTCGGCACTTTTGCCTGCGTTTCTCCTGCGAGCGTTTGCAAGCGGCGGCAGCGGCTAGAAACCAGTTTAACGATTTCTCATTATCCACTTACGGGGAATCGTTTCTGCAAGTGGTTGTCTCAGGGTTGGAGAGAGGGAGGGAGAGAAAGAGAGATAGAGAAAGAGTGAGAGGGCCCCGGATCTTGACCGGCGGGCTCTCTTAGCAGATCGTCTTGGCAAAAGTACATATATGTACCTGTGTGAAGAAGAAGAGGAAGAAGAAGGAAAAGAAGAAGAAGAAGAAGGAGGAGGATACGTGCCTCGACGAACCCGCTAAGGTTCTGCATGCTGGGTCAAACGCACTATATATATCACACATTATGGTATCGATGGTGGTGTACCAAGTATACATGAGGCCAGAAAACGAGTATGAACCCGAAGGTGCGAACGTAAGTAATAATCTTGGCTTGAAATTCGCTTGGCGCGTTTACATGTACATTGTACCGTTTGAAGCTGAAGAGAAATTTTTTTTTTATTTGACAATATTACATCTAACTTAGAATTAAAACAACGCCGTTTTAAATAAATGACAAGTTTGAAAAAGATTCTTCGTCCTAAAATTGTTTTCTTATAGGACACAAGCTAAGCCTTACTCTTTCCCTTTTCCCACTGACGTTCGTGCGGACCGAATTGCCGGAATGTGATCCCAGCAGTGGTTGGTGTCTAAGGCTCTAATACTCCGGTGTGCCCCACATCTCATTAGCATAATTGAAACCACTCAAACCAATTGGATGTGGATTAGTGAGTCTCGGAAAGGGCTTGACTAGCCCTCTCTCCCTCTCTCCTCCTTTCTCGTTAGACTTGCGCTGCTACATTGCGCTTCCTATCGATAGGAAGAGTATACGCTCCTCAGTTTGCAGCGACCTCTCAGCTCTATTTCGAAGGTATTACCAAAATCGGTTATTTAGGGCTCGAGAGGGTGAAAGTAGCATCGATTTGCGGTCAAAGTGGCTGATGATTCTTGGTTTAGCAGTCCAAGACTATGTTTCGAGAGTTTGAACTCATTAAAACTACAGAGTTTAATTATATAGTCTATAAGTGACATTCAATTGAAGCAACAAAAGAAAATTACATGAATATTGCCTTCAAATATTTCTCTGAACCGACATTTTTGATTGGACCATTGTTAACTACGAAAATACGAAAGCATGGAAAATTGGAGAATTTTTCTGCAGAATAAGATCGACAAAGCGGTAAAAGTGAATCAGGGATGCGTGAGAGCAAGCAGGATATTTCATTGCTGGGTCTGCCAATGTACAAGAGATTTTTTTTTTCCAACCTACGACAAAAGGTGTGAGCGAAAGGTATATTGGATGCGGAAGAGAGCGAGAGTAGAGAGATTCATACACATCGCGGACAAAGGTCGAGCGAATGCTGGAGAACGCCTGCCGAAGGGTGAATATTCGTCGTTGATTGACGCGTTCAACAGCAACGATATGAATATGGAAGTGAGATAAAAAGATATATATTTCAAATAGAATCTAAAAAGAAAAATTATGAGATCGGGAGACACGTGCAAGGTAGACGATGTGAAATATAAATGGCTTTGAAGAGATTCTATTGAAAAATTTCAAATAAATAATAGAAATAGAAATTTGATAAATTTCTTGATTTTCAGAACGGATTGAGCGTAAAAAGCTTCTCCGTGTCGTAAAATTACACAACAAAGTGATCGTAGAGAAAGCGCATGTGTGCTTTTTGAAGAATGCTATAGTTGGATTATCCGAGAAATGAGACAAAGAGCAAGATGGGAATTAAGGACGGAAGAAGAGAAAGCCAACCTATATATTCTCGTGGAGCACAATTGCAACTCTGGTTACTTCAACGAAAGGGAGTCAGCGAAGCTACTTAGGTATACCCGGGGTCTTACGGCGCCAAGAGTTAGCAAGAGTTCTCGCACTCTAGACCTAGCATACAACTATGAAACGGAAGTACGACGTAGTCGTTGAGCTGACGTGTTCAAAGTGAAAGCACATAGCCCCATGGTGTGGCTCTGGGTATGACGCATGCGAATTTAACTTGCCGTTAAATTATGTGAAATATTATTACCATACACAGCCAGAATGTATCAAGCTTTGTTCACGACCTTCTCCGCGACATTTTATTGTTGGTGGTAATAATTTTTTTTTTTTCGCCACACACAGACAAATTTTTATTATACGTTAGTATATACTTGTAGATCTTCAAAAAGACGAATCATTACTTGAAAAAACAAACATAAGTAATAATAATAATAGTAAATAAAAATGATCGGCTTTCCTTTCTTCGAGCAACGTCCGGACGACTTCCATTTCCGAGTTTATTGGTGCTCCGTAAGCTCGCAAAGGAGTCTACAGAGAAAACTCCCTTCTTGTTTTTTTTCTTCTTTCTTTCGTTTCTTTGCAGAGAGTGGAAAACAAGAAGTGAGGATGACGAGATATTGGCTTTCGTAATGTCTCCGGACTACATAGTCCTTGCAACCACGATGAAGGAACGTCGCTCATCTACTTTCAACTCTACCGAGTGTATCATATCCGTATATATATATATATCTATATATATTACCATCGCGCGAGTAGCTAGGCGCAATTTTATATTTATTTCCATCCTGCTGGGTACTTTCCTTCTTTTATCTCTCTCGCTCTCTCTTTCTATTTTCACAACCAACCATTCCCTTTACCTGTTCAGTCTGACGATCGGTGTCTGCCTATAACGTTTTTATCACTCCCCTTCCACCCCGAATCTCCGTCCACTTTGTGACAAGGTATTGATACTGAAATTGAGAGACTCGACGACAGTGCATTCTCTTTTGGGCTTTGTGTGCTGGAGAATAGCTGTAAAGCTCATTGAAAATCCATCTCTATGTCGAACTCGTGAACGTCTGATCAAAAGATGATTCAACATAACCTTTGGCCTTATCAGTATTCGATATCGTACATCATGAACAATAGAATAGCATAGACAGTTTGATATCATGAAATGAAATAAAAATAAAAAATTGCGAAATCCTTATCAAAATGTTTTCGATGCACACGTGCGCATTTTTAACTTTAGCGGTAATTGTCAGATCGATTGAAAATGATATATAGAAGCGAATATACCGGTGAGAAATTTGAAAATTAATGGTATTATTTCGTGTATCATAACGTAATAACATTGTCAACTATGTCGAATACACTGGAATACCCAGAGTACCGGTAATAGTTCACAAGTGCACTACAAAGACGCTATTGAGCTCCGGTAGCTATGGCGAACGGAAAAGACTGGGGGTACGGTCGGAAATGCTTGAGGGGATGGAAAACCATAGTAGAGAAAGGACATGGCTCGGGGCTCGCCGGTGGAGTATTAAGTTTATGGGTAACATTGCGGTGGTCTCCAACGATTTTCATCTTTCTCTCTCCCTCATTCCCTGTTTTCTTACCGAAGAATAAGAGCTAGAGAAAGAGAGGAAGAGAGAGAGAGAGGTTGATATGCTTGGTACGAGAGTCACGCGTCCCGACAATTATTTCACCCTTACCCCTACGCTCATACCTAGGATCCTTGCCGTTCCTTATTGGTGAACGTTTCGAGGAGGCAGGTTGGGTGAGCTGTACGTATAAAGAGGGTTAAAATGAAGAAGAGGGGTGATCAAAAGGGGAGGGAGAGGTATATCGCGCGAACGTTGGTGAGCGGATCTTCATCTCTCTCTCTCTCTCTCTCCCTCTCTCTTTTCCTCCCTACCTCCGCCTCTGTCTTTGTCTCTCTCTATCTCTCTGTGTTTCTCCATCTCTCACTGTCTCTTTCTCTCCCAAGTACCCAAGCACAGAAGGAAGCCCGACGCGACCTTAGCGTTAGCCAACCCCACTAATCTTAGCGCACCTGGCTCTATGGGTGCATTACCACACGACGATCGTCATAATTATTCCATAACTCAGAGAGCTCGAAAGGGTGGAGGAGAAAGAGGGTTGGTAAGTTCGAGAAACATACACGCCTCCCGGTTGGTATGTGTATGGATCCTCGAAAGTACACTGCGAGTATAGTGCCAGAGTTTGGAAACTCTGTGTAGCTACCACTGGAAACTTGGACGAGGCGAAGGGGGATCTCGATTACACCCAACGGCTAAATCCATACGGCCATATCTGTACTTGTATACTTTATAGAAGCGCACATATACATATATAAGTATATTCAGCGACATAACTGTGCATCTACGTATTCATTCTGTGAAGTACGTAGAAGGTTATCTTGCATAGAATATGAGATTTTTCCTCGATTGGTCCGGTGCTATCCGGTATACAGATATAAAGCTCCTCACGTCACGAAGAGTCACGTACCTAAGGGTAGTTTGGACCCCATAAGGGTGAGATGAATTGTGCAGTCGCCAAGAGCAGGATCCTCGAAGAGGCGAGAGAGCATAGATAGGAAAGCATAATTTGTCGGAAATTAGGGTTTGATATAATGAAGAATGAAGAGTTAGAAATTGAAGATTTCTACAGAGACTCAAACTTCTGCATACAGAATTTAAAATCATTCGTGCACATTACATTATTTTTGTTTTATGCAGTGACTGTATTTTCACTAACTCAACGTTGAGTAACGCATTGATTTTTTTACGTATCTCAACGTTGCTCAACATTGAATTAGTCTAAACACAGAGCCATTGTTAATGTTTTCTCGTCGATAAAAGTTGATCATGAAAATCTGAGACTGTTACAAATGGGTGACCCATATATGTACTGTAGTGCACGAATGCATTGGACTGCAGGACTTTCTTGGTACGAGCGAGGGTTTCGAGGCCAATAAAAATCCGGCTAAATCACCCTCAGAGAATCTAAATTATCTTGAGCCAGGAACGCGGGTACTTTGAGGGCGAGACCGCGGGCGAACGGCATTAACAGAGACTGAGAGAAAGAGAGAGAGAGAAACATGTGCTGGAATTTATCGAACGTTAACCACCGCGTACAACATTCCACACCGAAAGTATTTCATGCGCAAGTTCCAACGACCCTCAAGCTTGTCTACTACTGTATATGCGCCCCATGTGTAGCTGATGATGTCGCGGTTAATGTTATGGTAAAACATTACTTTATGCTGCTAAGATTCGATAAAACAAAGATAATCAAAATGTGCTCGGATTATGGAATCAGAATATCACTCGTCTCATTTATAGACCAACTAACTAATATAAGTAATGCATTTCAATCAATTTCATAGTCATCTTTACAACAATGTTATCTCTCAGGAGGATTTTCCTGAGCAAGTGTGACAAGATAAGACAGTGTTCTCACCAGGTCGTTGGTATAATTATTCAAGTGAAATTATAAAAACAAATGGGAATGGGTTTGTGGGTGGTTGGGGTGGCGCGGACGAGATTGGGAGTAGAATATACGCCGAGCGAAAGCTTCCCAAGTGGGTGTTGCAAAGAGAAACTGGATGAAGGAGTGTCGAGACGGGTTTGATTCACTACCGAGAGACCGAGGGCCACCAGCAACCATCAGAGCTTTTCCACTACCACTGCTATCACTTCTTCTACTTCTCTCTGTGGTCACGCGCGCGTTGTTTCCCTCACATAAATATGAATGCGCCCTGGGCACTCATTAAGTCACTCTACCTTCATTTATCTGCACCCTCGAGTGTGTTTCAGCCGTTCTAAACCTTTTCTACTGATGATCCTCTCTTTTACTATAACCTCGGAAGCCTTGGTCAAATATACAATGTGAAGATAGATTTATTTTATAGAAACAAAAGTTTATTCGTAACAAACACAATTTTATTCAAGTTCTAAATAAAATTCTTTTTGTCTGACTGTACTATAGAAATGCATTCGCGGTACTTGGAGAAATTAAAATTTTCTGTAAGCCTCATCAACATAATAAGGACATTCCTTGATGAATATCCCTCCTTCTCACTCTCTGTCATCATGGATATATTTTCTCACATCCCGTCATCCACTCTCGTCTCATCCAAATGGTTTCATGACCCGTGATAAATCAGGAAACATCATCTCGGTTCCCAAATTACGCATTCCAGAACGATTGCGAGAAACGCTTACATATATCAAACGAGATGAGGGTGAGGAGGAAGAGGAGAGAGAGAGAGAGAGAGAGAGAGTGGAAGCACGGTAAAAGCACCCATCTTGGAGAGTATTAGAGGAGAAGTTTGCTAATTCATATAGAACTTGACAAGTAAATAGTTGTGTTAATAAAGGCTTAATCTGGGAAAAGGCATCGTATTGCGTGAAGAAATTGGACTTTATTTAATAATATTTTGATAAGTTTCCGACTTGAATATTATAATATCGAGCAATGAAAAAGACGAATAGGCAATTTGGCATTAAGAAAAAAAATTATATATGCATAAGATTGTACCGTTACTTTCAAATGTTGAGAATATTCGCATATTTTCCTCAGTAATTAGAAATTAAAAATTTAATTCGCAAATTGGAAATTTTTTTTAACAACAATTTTGACGTATAAGCGATTTTTAAATTATTCCTGCGCGAGCACATATGTGCGTTTGGTAGATGAATTTCATCATCACTATGATGTTCGATCGTTTTTGGGATATATGGCAGAGAAAATTCGAACGAGAGAGATATCTGCATCTTTCGCGAGCACCCAGGACGTATGATTGGAAAAGTTTTTTATATAATGTCGTGGCGTGAGTTCGTTGGTTCGTTTCATCGCAAATACTATGCACATATATGTATATATATATCTACTATTCCAGAGGAATTCTCTAGCAGCCCGTAAAGCCGCTGGTAGTGAGCACACTATCAGTGGAAACCTTCGTGATCTGGACATTTCGACGGCAAGAGAGCACGAGAGCTCACGAAAATTCACTACGAGGAGAGGCGGCAGGACGACGAAGCTGGCAACTTCATCGATAAGCTTTCATCGCACCGCCAAAGTTTTGCAAAGCAGACAGTGCGAACCCGCCCCTCCTCTCCTGCGCGAGTTTCTATTCCCAGTGAAAACTTCGATGTAAGCCAAGAGATCTCTCTATATTCGTAGTCAATATTAAAATTCGTATGCTTGATGATTCTTTTTTTTTCCACGAAAAATTCCGAACACCCATGAAGCTGTTGTGTCTTGAATGAAAAAAGTTTTACAAGTTTCAAAAATCCCATGAGGTCAAGTAAAAGTTCATCGAAAAGTAGAATAACGCTATCTAAAGTTTTAATTGTCGTTAATTTATTGCAAGCATCATTTAGTGATTAAAATATCCACGAACACATTTTTTTTCCAAGATCGTTCTTGTAAATTTCTAACAATATCGACAGTTTTTTTTCACGGGGTTAAACGTAACTCTAGATCGACTCATTGTTTCTCGAAGACGTCAACCATCCCTCCCTCTTCACTCGAGTAATAATACAGTTATTTCGTAGATGAAATACGAAACAAAGGGTTTGTATGGAAGAAGAAAGATGAATTAAATGAAAAAAGAAATATAGTAAGGGTTAAAAGGTCGGCAGGGCTGATAGTAGCGAGAAAGAAACTCCTGAGGAAAGAAGGATTTAAAAGCATTCGGTGTTGAGAGCAATAAGGAATAAGGGGGTTGAAAACGTTGAGAAACAAAAGGGAAAAGAGCGCGGCGTACGAAGGACGGTGAGCTTGCAGGCATGGCAACGATACCGGAAAGAAGAGACAAAGAATACTGAGAAGAAAAGAAAAAGAAAGCAGCAAGACGCTCGCGAGATAGTCTACGCTACAATGAAAAGCATCGACAACCGGACTGTGTTCTTGCTCGATCAGGTTGTTGATGAAAAATCATAATTTTCTATATACGCGTCTGCGGTAAGTGAGAGAGAATGAGATGAAAGCAGATGAAGCGGCGAAATATACGTACACACATATATAAATATATATACGTGTGCAAAGGGAGAACGAGATGAAGGGGATTCGTACCAGAAAGTGAGAAAAACTACCCCGTGGCACTCTCTGCTCTCCTGCTGAGCGCCGGATTGCTTGCTCTTCGCTTCTCTCGCTTGATTCGCTCACTCCACAGCTAGGTATATGTTAGTTTATGTACACAGGGTTTTGCGTTATTCCATTGCTTGACGAGGGAAGGAAAGAGAGAGCAGAACAACCCCACCAAAGCGCGCCCGTGAGTTTCCGTCTGAATTCACGCTGCGATGTCATATTACAACGCCCCGTCGTGCCTATGGTGCCTACTATGGGCGCTATAAGACCAAAGGGATGGTCGGTAGGGGAAGGACGGAGAGAAAGAGAAAGAGAGAGATAGAGAGAGAGGAAGAGATCGTCTGAAAGCTCTTCGTCTGTTCGCGCCATGCCCACGTTTCTACAGCTGTGCATGTTGTTGCTGATGCCGCGGTATTCTCAACTCTCTCTCTCTCTTTTTTCCCTTTTCTCTCTCTTGTGAAAGTACAATTCTCAGCTTACTTTATTTCTCTTTTACCCTTCGGGAAAAACCTTGTGTACAAACGAATATACGTATACTATCTCTTCATCCCTCTCTCCCCCTCTATCTTTCTTCCTCTCTCACTCTTGTCATCTCTATGTCGTTCGAACCGGTCTCGGTGAGCTTCTCTATCTCTGCCCCATGCCCACGACCCCTTTCCGACTTTTATCTCGCCGTCGGGCTATGTCGTTCTTTTTTCGCGCCGTGTGCTCTGCCGCACGCAGCTTTTATGAACTTTTACTTCCTGCGTTTTATAGGGATCCATTTTTTGTTGTTTTATTTTCACAAGAACAAAAAAAAAACAATATTTTTAGCTACTTTCTGGATAAAAATAAAGGATAACGTCGGATACGGGATGTTCGAGCCTGTGGAATATATTTTTGATGTTTATATATACGGCATGCCGCTATTCAATTTGATAAAGTTACTCTACGCACTCGGTAATCAAGCCTTCATGAATTATCCGTTGAATTTGTCGAAAATTTTTGAAGTCTTTCAGCCTCATGATCATTATCGAATGACATACAGCAAAAAGATGGAAGCGCTGGGGATGGTTCTCGCGATAGAGAGAAAGAGGGAGGAGTGAGGAAACCACATGGATGAAGCGCAGGATCATGAGTTCACCGGGAAGGTAATGGAGCCTGGGGAAATACCGGGTAGCCCCGACGGTGAGATAAATCAGAGCTGGGCGCCGTTGGATCGGCGGGCAGCAGGGCTTGTATGTGCTGGTGGAGTTATGGGCGGGACGGAAGTAGGGCCCCATGATGTACGGTCGCCACGCCGTTTCCGACCAAAAATCCATTATATATTACGAACCGTGTATAACAAGACGAGACGACGGATTCAAAGTACTCCGAGAGGGGAGAGAAAGAAAGAGAGAGAGGATGTGAGAAACAGAGAGCAAGCTCAGATCGAACATCCATGAGCACACATGCAACATTCCAAAATTTGCCTGTTCAGCGAGTGTTAATTTTCAAAGAGTTTTCAAAATTTCGTAATTCATAAAAAATTGATGTGCGATTGAGCTTGTAAGTCCATGTACAATGAAAATTGCTAAAAACGCATGTAATAATTCCAAATGTTCTGATTGAACATTGAATTGAAAAACATTTCAAGTATCGTTTATTTTTAAATCTTTCAAAAACAGAACTCGAAAAAGATAGATAAATAGATGATAATAATAATAATTATATAAGCAGTCTATAAATAATTTGAAAAAAAAAAATCATAAATGCAAGTCACACATCACCAATCAAAGAATTAATAACATGCTTAAAAAGCCGAGGTAAAAGTACAGGTGCTAGAAAATTATAACTGTGATTGAGAGCGAACACCTAAGATACTGGCTCAACTATCAAAATAAAGTCCGTCTTTTCCGATGAGCATTTAAACTAATATATATAGACACAAACACGAACTCGAATGGATCTTGCCGAATAAACACAATGCAAAAGCAATCAAGGTAAAGCGACGAGCACTGAAAATTATCGAAGTGTCTTGATGCGATCGGTAGAAGTTTCAAGAAGTTTCGAGAACGACAAACGAAAAACGAGAGTGCGATTGCACTTTTAATTGTAAAAATTTGAGAAAAAAAAAAACTAGCAGCAGAACTCGGATTACTTAGTCATTAGATGATACATAACTTCTAGATCGTAATTTCAAATAGCACTATATTCATAAACACTTTAACCGCAAAAAAGGGTAAAAAACTGGAGCTGATATAGAACATGTCCGAATAGTTGAAGGAGAGAACGAAAGAGAGAGCGAGAGAGAAAACTTGCGAAGAGATTTTCCACTTGGGACAAATCTCGTTTAACGCTGGTGGATATCCAGCGTACTATAAACGAGCGGAGAAGAGAGCTCAGAAAGTTTACTCCGTATGAAAGGAGAGTTGCTAACTCATCGAAAACATATGGTATACGATCATACCGGTACTCCGCTTAGTGTACATATGTAACATACAAAACTGTTATATATCTAGCGAAAGCTTCCACGCGCTTTTGCGTAAATTTCAAAGAATTCTCGAAGTTTATACATAGAGGGAGAGATCCAAAACAAATAGAAATTTTTAGCTTTCGATCAATGGTTATTAATGGATGAACTCCGTGTAACATTCATTTTTCAACTTACTACAATTGGTAAATGAGATTTGTGGAAGAGCAACCGAATTGACGTCATTAAAAAAAACCATAATTTTGTTTAAAAATATAAACATTTTCTCATCTATTTCAATATTGAGCCATTTTACATGCATTAATTATTACCAATGCTGTCAAATAATTCATATTCGTTAAGCTTTCATTTGGAACGAATCCATCTTGACTACGGTTGCTGAAATCATTTTTTTTTTTTCGTTTTCTTATTGTATTATATTAACGATTATACTAATTTAAATATTTTATCAATTTCCGCTAATAAATATTTTTTGGTGTACCATATAGATTCTAAATCATCCACATCAAACACATACAATTTGTTCAACAGAAACGGTGAAATGTATACATTGCATTCAACGGCATAATTTTTGAATAGCTTGTTCTACTAAATCGTACACACCCGATGACTTTTTATACTCATGAATGGATTCACATGCGTGAAAATGGGCATGTATATTACGTATTCGATTCTATTATAAAAGTATCAAACGTGAAATCAAATTGCAAATTGCCAGTTGATAACGTTAAAACGAGCACCGTAAGTAAAATATTTCAACAACTATATAATTTGGATTGTTACTATGTACATAAAATGAATACCACTTTGTAAGCGATACCAGTTGATACTTTTTAAAAAATTTCGATTTTTTTCATCTCCGGTGCAAACACGTGACTGTCGGATTCGAGTGGGTGTTATTTAATGGCAGAAACGTTTCAAGCTCTCTCACGTACTTCTGAGTGGACGTTCGAGTGTGGTCCGTGATGTAATTTACCAATGAATTTCAAACGAGAGGAGACACTTTGCGATCGTAGAAATTGAAAATGGTCATCGTGAAATTTGAAATTTGATTTTTTTTTTAAATGTCAAGCCTTCTCAATACATCGAATGTTTTAACAACTTTTTCAATCATTGGAATGTCTTTTTGAAAAGCCATTCTAGACATCATTTTAAAAAAATATGAATTATGAAAACGTTTTTTTTTTTTTTT
>JABMBV010053284.1:0-13908 GCA_018906735.1 Mesochorus sp. PSUC_FEM 10030011
GAAAGAGGGTGCTGATAACGAATAGTTGCTTTTTATATTATTTTTCTCTCTCTCTCTCTCTCTCTCACTATCCATTTTCATTCGTCTGTTTATCCCATGCGGTCCGATAACATTCGCACACAAGCTCCCGAGTTTTTAACCACAACTGTAATCATCGCTCGTACTACTGCGTGTGCACATATAATACGGGCCATCGATAATCACTTTAATCGAAATCGCTCAACGAATCGTCGAACGACTGAATGGATGTACTCACAAAAGTGAGAATTTGCAAGTAAAACTAGAGCTGCACACAGAGCCTACATTGGATGTCGTATTTGACGAAAATCGGATAACTATAACGGATATCTATATTTTTTAGATTTTTTTTTATTAAGGAAGTTCTGCATGATTAAAGAGACAGCTTGTACTCAGAAACTGAATAATAATTTCTATTTAAGAATTTTACATTAGATATTGAATTTTAATTATTAAAATTCATGTGAAAAATTTGTTTAATAATAATCTTTATGAAATATAGTGGCTTAAATTATTTTTTAAATAATGAATAATTTTAACAAACTTCATTTTGTAAAATTATCCAGAACCTTCTTAATGATTACATGAACCTAAAAATAAGTTTGGTTTTAATTTTTTTTTTTTTTTATTTAGAGATAATTGCTGTAGAAACTCCGGTTTTAAATGTCAAAGCATTCTTATCACGTTGTTGAAAAAATATTAAATATTTAAATAGTAATTTATAAATATCTCGATTATCAGATGTTAAAGACTTTCCAAATTTTTTAGTTTTGCCAATATTTTTTAGATTGATTCAGAAAATTTAATTTTTATTTATCTAATTTGATATGACGTTATTTATTTGTCTTTAAAGTTTCAAATTATACAATTAATTGTCGAATAAAAAAAAAACCTAAAAACTTCTGGGCAGTAAAATAATTATATAGAATCAAAAATAATATTAGACGAACGTTTATACATCGATTGAGATATGTTCAGATGGAACATTGATTTTTATTTTCAGATGATAGTTCGGTGATATATTTTAGAGGTTATTTCCGCTTGAAAAGCGATTACTGTAATTAGAGAAGAGATGTGCGAGTGACGTGTATTTCAATTTAAATAGCTGGTATACACAGGTAGTTGCATCTGCAGCAGGTGGAAAGATACACAGATTCAATTGGCCGCTTCATCTCGTGGTCGGAAAATACTGGGAGCATACTCGGACCGCGCGTATCGTTACAGAGTAAACAATTTCTCCGGTAGTAATTAATGTAGTATA
This sequence comes from Mesochorus sp. PSUC_FEM 10030011, assembly GCA_018906735.1. Taxonomy (NCBI): domain Eukaryota; kingdom Metazoa; phylum Arthropoda; class Insecta; order Hymenoptera; family Ichneumonidae; genus Mesochorus; species Mesochorus sp. PSUC_FEM 10030011. The sequence continues at coordinate 1,280 of JABMBV010053284.1, forward strand.
ATGTAAGAGCACTTGAGGGCGTATAAGGGTTAATGATAATTGGAAGGGATGCAATTAGTGAAAGGTAAACAAGTTTTCGAGGAAATGGTTAATTTGGTCGTTTGGAACCTTCGCGTTTCCCGTCTATAATTGAACAGCAAAATCATTTCAGTTATTCTCTTTTGTCCCTCGTCACGTATCGCACCCTTTGTTCCCTCATATGTGCTCGATAACTGCCGCAATAACGGCCCGTTACGTTATTTATATTTCTTTCCTGAATTCGTAGGTTCAGAGTCATACCAAACCCCTCGCAGTCTGTCATTGCAAGGATAACTGATAATAAATCGTTTCCGTGAATAATCATCGTGATACATCAATGAGAAAACTCTTGCGAGTGTGTATATACTTGTACTTTGTCCAAAAAAGATGATCATTCATAAATCCCAGATCGAGTTCTTTGCGTCGTTTTTCAATCGATCGAATCCATAATGTCGAAAGATGAAGGGATACCCGTTTTGTGGGGTTTTACATTTTTTCCAATGGTTAGTTTTAAAAATTTGCATGAACATTGTCAATTTATGTAAGATTGTGTGTGCAAAAATTAAAGGAGGATCGCGGACTCAAAAATCATGTTATCGATTTTTTAAATATTATAATTATAAATATTGATATCGACTCTTTAAGGCCCAGTGATTTCGATCGAACCAACTTTTGCAATGTAAATGAACGTAGGGAGGGTTCTTGGATAGAGAGCTTCAGTAGGGCTTATATGATAAAAACTCGAGCAAGATGAGGCGAAAGTATGTAAGTTGGGATATAGGACGGAGAAGAGGCCGAATGCCCAAACCCAAGACGACGACGACGACGACGACGAGGACGACGACAACGAAGACGACCGGTACCGGGGACGAACCCGCAGCGTGTCCGCAGCAATTTGCAACTTTTAATAGTTAGCTCGGGCTGTTTGCCTCCCGGGTTGTCTGGTGGCCGCGCTGGGAGGTCCGGGAAGCTTCGGTGCCCTCTCTTTCTCACTCTATCTTTCGCCCTCAACCCCTCTGTAACTTCATGCCTCTCAGTCCCAACATGTTATACCTTAGCCACCGCAACAACGTAGCTTTATACTTTATGCAGCAGCGAAAATAAGTTTATATATCGTAGTTTTTTAACAGTTAATGCACACGCGCGGCTCCAACCCCCTCCGGAGCTACTGCTCCACCTGCCATATTTATATATTAAACAGTGAAGTTTCCACCCGACTCGGGCAATTCTCCTTCTCTACATATCTTTACTCTTTTTTTTTGTATACACTATGCTCCCTCCCCCCCTCTCTTTTTTACTAACAAAGCCAACTCCCGTTTTTCGCCCAACACAGTTTTTGCAAACGAAACTGGGACCATGCTCTGTATATCTAGCCAAAACGAGAACCACCCTTTTACCACTCGCGTTTTCACTGTTCCGCTCTTGTTAGTTTGGGTGTAAATATATATACACACATAAACACACACACACACATGTATTATACACATTTCAACACAACCGACCACGCGAGTATTTTCAAGTTTCCACTTAGGGCCAAAAGCTCGAGAGCATGTATATAAGTACACATTGAGAATATGTATATATATATATACACATGAAAACGGCAAGCTCTCTAGTCGAGTGACGAAAAATCTACTCTTAGCGAAAGCAACTCGTTTCGGTGGTTTATTTCGCACCGAGGAGAGGATTGCTGATGTTAGCTGGAAAGCTCTGGTGTGTGCCCGCGCGCGCACTACTACTTCCAGGTTAGCCTGATGCATTCATTGTCTGCGAGAGTAGTCCAAATTTTCGTGTACACGTACGAGCTGCTTTCACCTCAATCGTATATATTGTAGTTTTTTTTTGTGTTGTTTTATATAACAGGTATATACTTCTTATGTACATTTAATTTTATGTACAGACTAGCCGACTAGAAAGAAGTTGGCAATAAATTTGTTTTGTGATTATTTTATGAATTTGTCAGTTATGATGAAAAGTATATACAAAAATTAGAATTTTTGCATTTTGTCTTAATTTTCCGAATTTATTTTGTATTTTTCTTTGTAATAAAAATTCCATAAAAAAAAGCACTACCAATTTTTACCAAATTTTACAATTTTGTGGACTTATTTTTAAATGTTTCTGACCTAAAAAAATTTTTTTTTTTCAGAGCACAAGAGTCACCTAAAATAGGACAGGGCAAAATAGCGATATAGGCTTGACCGTTGGGGATCCTGGCACGAAGAAGAACGCGACACTTAGATACAAGGGGTGAGTTATAAGCAAAGGGGAGGAAAGAAGGGGGAAGGAGGGAGGAAAGAGGATATCGGGCAGAAATTGGTAGTTGCTGTACTTTCAGCCACAAAAGTACGACGATCTTACGGCGTTCAGCAAGATATTTATTGTCCTATTATCTTGATTGATAACCCTGCAAGGAATAGAAGAGCATTGCCAGATGGTCAGTGGCTAGTATCTCATATAAGTACGTTTAACGGTGCAAAAGGCAGTTTGGAAAAATAAGTCGCGGGCAAGAGAACACCGTGAGGAGACGCCGAGGACGGTCGAGGAGAGTCTGAAGGAGTCGAAAAGGGTCGAAACACGTACCATAATACGAAATAGAATCCAGGCCCGCCAAGCCCAACGGGGTTGATGCAAGGACATTCGCCCTGAAGCTTTTTTTGCCTTACATGTAACCAGGGAACAGAGAAACCCTCCGCCCTCCTTACCCTTTCTGCTTACCTCTGCCAGCGGAGTCTCGATTCTCGTATTTTTCGACCACATGGCTGGGCCATTAGAGGTGTTACGTTACGCGGATATTGCCATCATCGTGGCAGGCCGATAGAACATTTATTATTTTTTTCTTTCCTTTCCATTACCACGTTTCTTGTTATCTTACATGAACCATTGGGTGGATTGGGGATACTTGTTTATTTGGACCTTTAATTGTAAATATAGAAATAATGTTCCACATTTTTCTTGATCGAAACAAGATTTAAAGAAAGAAAAATGTGTAAATTACAATATTTTTTAGTTATTTGGAAGATTGAATATAAGCTTCAGATGGATTTCAATTTAAATTAAAACTACAAAATTACCAATTCTGCGGTATGGTATTGATGAGAAATAGTAATCATCGAAATATTCGATTAAAAACTTTGTAATTGATTGTGGAACGATTAAACTGTAATTTATAATTATGTTGGAGCTCTTTAACTGAAACACATGATGCAACAATGCATAGTGACGCAGAGACCAGTTTTTCCGATCTTCGTTCACCAAACTTCCTCTCCCTCTTTCCCTCTTTCACTTCCACACTCCCCTTGTCTTCCATTTATTCATTGACCAAACCGTTTACCGTGAGAAACCCAGTAAAACTTTGTCAGTTATGTTTCTTACGTCTGGTCTTCTATACCATGGGTGAAAGCACGTTCCCCCTGGTAACTGGTTAAAGTTAGGCGAAACTGCGTGAAATCCCTTGTGTGCGACACCGCCAAGGATTGCCAGGATTGCTTGGGAAACGCGGGAGACCGAGCACGAGGCTTTCAGACGCTGGGGAGTAGTTTTCAACGGTGCAAAGAGGAGGAGGAGGAGGGGGAGGGGGAGGGGGCTCTTTCTCTGGTCCGGATGGTCATGCTTTGCGGATCATGGTCCTCGAATATCCTTCGGTGGTCTTGTAGTCCGATAAATGCGGACTTCGTACTATATCTACTAACCTCTATTCATATGTGCCCACCCACTTCTCTCATTCTGCTTCTTCGTAATCCCTCCTCCACTCTCGAGTGTCACCTTTTTACGTGGAAAACTCGGAGACCTCATACCATAGAGCTCGCTGACCTATGATATACGATTATGCCGTGTGGTCTCGACTCGCGTCTTATTATTATTATGTATTATCTACTGTAGACCCTAACTTTGGGACAACCGTTTTGCACAATTCTCGTACTACTTGTCGCGCACATGAACCACGCTCAGCAAACACACACACACACACATTTATTATATACGTACACGTATCGTTGGTGCTTATTGCAGCTTTAACCGGCTGCAAAGCGCAGCAGCGACACAGAACTCACGAACGTATCTCTTGCGGGCTGGCTGTCTGTTCATGAAATTCGTTTGATTTAGGAGGAGTCTCTAGCGCGGTAAAGATTTTATCTATACGATTTTCACCTCGACATGTTCAATCGCGCTGGATAAAGACCAAAGTGTTATAGTCGATTCAACTGACAAGCTTTGATGCCATTCGCTTCCATCAGCTTTATCTTTGAAGCCGAACAAAAACTATACTTCAGCACTTTTTTAAGGTCAGTGCGCAGAATTTAGATGAAAAAGTGGTGGAAGCCAAGTTTACAGTTACTTTATAAATGGCTATGAATATGCTTTTGTTTCGAGAAATATTTCGAGAAATATATATATATATATATACATTGCTATAGTGTCTGGCCGAGTCGCGTGTCACACTGGATTTTTCTTCGCAACTTTTTGGCCAATCTTTTAAATCATAAGAATGTTCCGCTACGACGGGGACTGTACTTACCCTCGGTTTATATATATATATATATAACCTGGCTCGTACACTATCTCGCGAGTATTGTTCGCGGTTAGAGGATTACGAGAACGTTTCTATAAATAATAAAAGCTGGCTTCTCGTAAAACTCTGAGGCTCTGGCCCAGCCCAGTTAGCCCATGGGACATGGCCAGAGAAGAAAGAGCGCGAGTGGGCCGGAGATGGTACAACCTATAGACCGTACGAGGGATAAAGTGGTTACGTCGTGGCCCACGGGTTGGTTTCTTTCGTTTTCCCCGGAGCGCTCGGAGCCTCCGCAGAGGAACTTTCAATCCTAATTTGGCCCACTTTGTTCCGCTCTTCCCGCTCTTTCTCTCTTTCTCCTCCATTTTTTCTCTTTCTTATTCCAATGCGGACGTTTTTGCGGCCCCTTTTTCGTCGTCACGTAATCATTTCATGTACGGTAGAATACGCGCGCTGAGAATTTCGGCTGTCCGTTAGCAATAAACTGCTGAGGTCATTGTGCCGCTGACCACACCGGGACAAAAACAGTTGAGCCATAGTTTTCGAAAGACATGGACAATGTCTATAACATACACGGAAACGCAAAGTTCCCAAAAGAAGAGCCTTCGCGAGCATGAGACTGGAGTCGAATTCCTGGCGAGATAGCACGTGTGTTACAAACGTGAAGCTTTAAACTCGCGAACAACTCAATGTTCAGCTCGTTTACACGTAGGGAAGCCAGTTTTCCGTACATTATCCAGCTTTCAATATACACAAGCGCAAACCTTCCGACTCCACGCATCAAACTCAGCTCGCTTCTACACTGCGTCATACGTATCCTCTCGTTTTACCTCTCGTCGTGTTCATCCCCAGTCTCTACACTGCACTGCTGCACTCATATACTATACTGGAATTTTCCCTTGAAGTGGCTACTTGCTTCGCGAAACATTTGAAACGCGTGACCCTCGAAATATGAACACACTGGAAAACAACTGCTCTCTTTCTCTATTTCCCTTCACCAACTCTCGTGGATTCTGGCCAACACGACTTTCGCGGTAAAACCACAAGCGAGAGCTTGAGGCTCGTTATCATTTATATATTGTGACTTTGGCTCTTCATCTGTATCTTGTTGTTGCTCTAAGCTGTTCAATTTCGAATATCGTAATATTAACCTTCAGAGGGCCGAGCTGGGACACTGTAGAGAATTGGAGTAGAATATACATGTCTCAGTACATTTTGAAAAATAAAATTACATTTTTATTATGTAAAATATACATAAAAAACATAAAAAGCGAAAAAAAAGGGAAAACCGAACTACATATGTTATTTTTCTACGTGCACATCGTTAGTTTTTGGTAATGTTGGATAACAATGGCTCATCTGGACTAGCCTAGGGCGTATATATCCCAATATAATCTTAAAAAATATTTATTTTGAAGGGAAAAATGTTGAGCCTCGAAAGTTTAAAATGACGCTTTGTCTAAAACTTGCTTGCCAAAAATGCGATGATGATCATGTGTGACAGAGCTATTTGTTTCTTTGTCCCCGCTTGGTTTAGCGATCGATTATTCAATGGAGATATTGACACGCGACGTGTCTTCATACATGAATGTTGGAGTGGGTGATGGCCCAAGGGTAACTTCTGTTTCTCAGGATAATCGGTAGTCACCGCTTGTTCCTTTTTTACGGTATTTACCTACGTCTTTCTGCATGACGACACGTATCTGTCGTCCACTTGAACTCGCAAGGAATTTCAAACCAGCCGGAGGGGAATTGTCACGTGAGTGATCTCGCGTTCTTTCGTCGACAGAGGTTCCCACGATCTTCTTCTTCTTCTGTAAAAACGTGCGACTTCTTGATTCGTGTGGGTAAAGGGACGCTCGAGGGTCACGTGAGCGCCTCTCGCGACTTGTTTCGCCCACGACTGCTCTCTTACTGCGTGAACACGCCAAATTCTTCCAGTCGATATTTAAATTCCGTACCTGGGTCTTTTCGGGAGAAGAAAGCCTTTGGTAGCCTCCCGCCTCCCATTCCCTATTCTCGACGACTTTGATCCTTCCACCGTTGGTAATTAAATTCTTTCAATCTCACGACGGACCAACGTACCAGAAGAAACGCGCGCGCCATTTGCACTATGGAACACATAGAAGCCTCACGTATAAACATAATTGTATTCAACGTCCACACTTTCCTCACTATGCCCTATTCCCAAACTTTTCTTCGTAATCTTCCTTACCTTCTTTCCACACTACTGCCACGATGATATTCTTAGAGCGTGAATCTTGTGTTTCAAATTTGTGAGCAAAAGGACATACAGGAAGCTGGAAATTCGGACCAAGCTTTCAGTGACTAGAATTTCTAGTGTTCCGGATCCAAAGGTCCAATTACACATCGCTAAATGCTTCTTTGTACACCCTTCGTCCGCCATCAAAGATTCAAGCAATTTTTAATTCAAGAAGCAAGATTCGCCGCACCTCTAAAATCTTGGATTTTTCGCCAAATCCGATCTCCCGAAAACACTTGGCAACATTGGTCGTACAATTTGGTTTGTTCCACGGCCAAAGTAAGTTTGTACTTGGACAATAATGCGTCCTATCGTTCGTTGATAAGAAGGACATAATACCCGGGGAGAATCACTCTCGCTGGAGTGTAGCGACACTCACACACACATACATACACACACCGACACTCGAAAAGTGACGTCAAAGTGTGGTAAAAGTAGAGCAGCGAGAAGACAACGAGGATGACAACGATGATGGTGGACGTGTATATACGAAAGGTGGATTCCGCAAGGTTACCAGCCTCCCATAATCCGTATGATGGTAAAGGGACCTCAGGGCAACATAGAAGAACGAACAAGATGAGGAGAATGTGCGACGATAGAAGAGAGAGAGAGAGAGAGAACAGAAGAGAGTAGGAATGTAAGCAGTGGCATTGAAGGCTCGAGAAAGAGAGATAGAGAGTTAGTGAGAGGTAGAGAATTAAAGAGACCCAGTCATGTTGGTGGCGGGCTATATAGAGTTAAGAGTTGAGGGTATAAGGAGAGGGTAGCAACGGCGATGGAGATTGCTGAAGCGGGTGAGGTGAAGCACGGTGAAAAGAGTCCGGAAGGCAAGAGATCTCTGGTGTATACCCAGGGGGGCTGCTTTGACATTCTAGCAGTAAGTACCTTCCGGGCTCACATTCTCGCTGGGACTCACTTGCCTTGTATATTTAAACGCCAACACAGAAACACTGAACCAAGAGTTTCCAGTATACCGGCAGAGGCGCGAAATCAACGTGTTCCTGCATCCTTCGCATATTCCACTTGGGCTTTTACATCCGTATGCTGTGCGAGGTTGGGAACAACCCGGTAAGAACAAAGGGGGAGGTGGCGGGGTCGACAGGGAGAGGGGAAATACGAGTAAACACTTGGGGCTCGAAGGGTGTAATCTTGAGAATCCTGAAAGTGTGGAAGAAAGTTTTAAAAGGGTTAAAAAGGAAGATAAATCTCGTTAATGAAATCAAGCATGAAAAAAAATCAAACTAATTGTGATCGAGCTGAATATTTATATATTGAAATTATTATTTTTTTAGATTACTCATAATTGACGGCTTAGGTATACAATGGCACAAAGTTATACTCGAGATTATGTTCGACGAACTTTCGAATTTTTTAATAACGCTATCCCCAAACGAGTGTCTCAATGTATCTCGGAACTGAGAGTGAATATACCGCAACATCGGCTGAGCCACAAGTTTCTATACCTTGAGGAAATCAACAAACTCATGGCCAATAAGATAGTTGGGACCATAACGTCTTGGAGTTAATTCTATTCGAGATAAGGTGAACTCTTAATCAATCTTGTTCGACTACTGAGATGTCTTGATCGAACTTACTGTTCTCGTAAAAGCCAAGTTTACGTAATTGGATAAATACATCCGATCAAGATACATCCATTCAATCCATTCTAACTGGGCATTAGAAACACTTTAGTTTAACACGTGAAACCTTAATACTCTTTTCAACAATAATTTCGATCGAATCAACCCAGAATTTAATAAGAATGCAAGGAAATCAGCGACAGAACGTCCAAAAATGGATTAAAAAAAAGCCTGTGAATCTTCGAAAACTTCTACTGAAGAATAAAAAGCGTCAAGACCCTCTCGCTATTATATGACGTGTAAACAGTGATGCGAAGCTTTCAGTCGACGAGTATATCCGACTCTCGAGGGATCGGTACAGTGAGAGTTGGTTCGAATGACCCTTCTTTACAATAGGTAACAAGAAAAAAGATTTTATTTCAAGAGACTTCGACGACGATCGGCGAGACGAGACTCACATTGACGTTTGGCCCTTGAGGCGCTTTTTGAGACTTTGATGAAAAAAAAAAGTATGTATATAACAGAGGAAGATTTTATAAATTTATACGCATGGGTATTATGCAGTGAAACAGAACAAGGAAACAAGTCAGACGTATCCAAGATGGAGGGCCTCGGTCGTTTGAGCTCTTTGAAAACACGAAAAATATATATAAGAAAAGTGAGATTGATGCGGGGTATCGTTTGCAATTTTTTTTTTCTTTTTTCTTCGTCGAAACCAATATCAGAAAAACATCAGTAAAAATAAAGAATTCTCGTAAAACAACAATGCGAAGTTTTACGCGAATAACAAAAGTAAGAGAAACAAAATAAAAGGCAGAGGAAAAATATCGGCAAGGAAGATGAAGAACAACAAGGGGGAAAATTGTCCAGATGACTCAAATGCTTCTGCCTCTTTTTTAACCGTTTCCTTTTTTATTTATTTACTTTTCTCTCCCACTCCCCCATACTTTCAACTGGTATTTCATGACAAGACTTTTTTTTCTTATGCCACACGATACCATAGTATACTTATAATACGATATCATATGGTATTCTTTCGTCCTCGAGACTACTTTCCTCCTCTGGAGAACACGCTCACGGTTTCTTATATACTTTAGCATGGAAATTTTTTCCCTCGAAAGAATAGCCTCCTCGCGCATCGTCTTCGGTCTATAACGTTTTCACTATGTATATCTATATTATGTGTATATAGACGGTTATAGATAGATATACATTACAAATATATATCCTGCGCTCAGCCGCGAGCGCCCTGGTATCAAACAGAGAGAGGGAGAGAGAGAGAGAGAGAAAGAGAGAGAGAGGCAGAGGATGAGGCGGAGAGAGGAAGCATCTCGCTACCACTTTGTGCTTTCTCCTCAGCATCTTATTCGCGGTATATACATGTATATATATACACACAACAAGACGTCGGATAAAAGGGAAGCATTAAAAGAAAATTCATGGAATCTCCGCCTGCACCGATCTCTGCCTTGGCTGCTGCGTTGTTGCATTTGCCGCCGCCGCTGCCACCATCCAATAAAGAGAGAACGAAAGAGTGAGATTTCGCTCCCTCTTCTCTCATGCGTGTATACACCTCCGGCTCTCTCTCTCTCTCTATATATATATGCATACATCCACCTCAAAAGAAGAACGAAGAGGAGCGAAGAGAATGAAGAGAGTGCTGCTGCTGCTGGGGGCATCCCTATTGAGGCAAAAAGCTTCGGAGGCCAAAAGTATATGCATCGCTCGGAATATCCCTACAAACTGCATATACATTGTGTATGCTTCAATATTCGTGTATAGATGCTAGTTTTCCCGGCTAAGAATTTTTGCTAGCTCGGTTGTAAAATCGGTGATTACCGACCCTTTCTCGGGCCAAGCGTACACCCGCGTTGTTGCACCCGTTATGATACACCGTTGGAGGCTCACATTCAAAGCGCCCTGATCTTTTGGCCTCGGATATTATCGGGTATATTCTCAGTTTAGAGCTTCTTAGATTGTTCCAAGGCATGGGAGAAAATACTAAGATGGGGCGCGAGAGAGAAGAAAAAGGGATAGTGGGAGGTAATTTAGATCGAAGGTATGGACGGGCTTTCAGACGATATCCTAAACTCTCGTCATAGTCAAATGATCGGGGAAAGAATAGATTTGACCTTTTGGCATTTTTGAGACGATCTAGAGATATTTTATCGCGAGTACGGGGGTCGAAGAAGATGGCCGAGTCCTTTTTGTCCTGCAAGTGGCAAAAAGGGCACGGCTAAGATGATCCTGCCTGCATGCAAGATCATCCTCGTTATGGCTTAGAAGTGAATCAACTTTCGGAGATAGGGACAAAAAAGGTGTCTGACTTTTTGGTTGGAGAAAAATAGTAACCCTCTAAAGAGGTAAAAATTGGACAAGTCTATTTTATAACCTCCGTTTTTTTTTTTTTTTATTGTTTTGTGCGGTCAAAAAATGGCTGATATTAATATTTAAATGCTTATCCTTAAATCCACAGTAGAATTAATGATTTAGAAGTTTCTAGTAAAAAGTTATGAGCCGGATGAGCACTCTGTGGAAACGTTTTTTTTTTATATTACAGAATAACAGTGAATTTTTGTATTTGTTACTGGATTGTCATTTTTGACCGTACGAAATTATAAGAAATTATTATACGACCGTACCAATTATGAGTCAGGTCGTTTAGAATTAATAGAATCATACAAACCATATAAAAAAATGTAATCAACAATGATAATAAACTTAATTTAAATGGAAGATTGAACGTTTAAGTTAAAAGAGAAGTAAAAAAAAAGCGCCACACGTATGGGCGGTTATAGTTTAGAATGAATGAATGAAGTTAGCTTAAGACGAAGAAGAAGAAGAAGAAGAAATAGTCATAAGTCATAATGATAATACAAAAAATAGTGGAAAAGAACAAAGAGTCATTTTTGACCGTACGAAATCGTAGGAAAAAGGTGGGAAAAGGCTTTTTGGTTAGAGAAAAATAGTATACTTGAGAATTCAGGGATTTTTGGCTCTCCTCGTGAAACCGAGTGACGAACGTTAGAGGTAATAAAAAAAATATGCATGCAAGAAGGTGAGACAGACACTCCTATACATTGCTCTCCCTCTCTCTCTCTCTCTTTCTGTATCAACTCCCACCCCTCTGTCTTCTCTTTATTTCATGATGCTGCTGCTGCATCTTATCCCTCGCAAATATGTCTTTCACCGCCCTTGACTTCTGCTACTCTTCGCCTTATCCCATTGTACACGAGAGTCGAGGGCATTTTCTTGTTTCCTTGCCAACTTCTTTATTCAAATAAGTCGCATCCTGTTGGGGGTGGAATGCATGCATATAGTTTTACCGCAACGTCTCTCTCTCCCATGCCTATCTGTAAAGCTGCCTAGACGCGCGCGTTCCTTCACTCGGCTCATATTCGCATTCACTTTATCTCGCTACCTCATACTGAAAAGCTTATGCGCAATGGCGAATAAAAAAAAAAACGTCAAAACCAAATAAATGAATGTGGGGATCGAAATACCGAATAACGCGAGTACGCGTCGTCTCCTGTGCTCTCAATAATAATTTAATTCTCGTAACTCGAGAACAATTGAAACCATTTTAATATACTTGAAATTCCCTCTCTCCGTGTGCAATTTCATAAAAATTGAGTCATTTTCAATATAAATAATTTTATTTCTTTTTTCTCGTACATCAAATACGAGAACGTGGAAAAATGTATTTCAATTACAGTGTTATTACGTTGTTATAGGACGTGAAGAAAATACAATTGATTCAAATATAACTGACGAACATATGGTGTGAATTCTTTCATACGATTGTTGGATAATTTTTTTTTAATGAATATCAAGCAAATGTATATTCAACTCTGGTATATTTTTAAATACAAAAGAACACGAGTTTATATCTGACACATTTCTTTTTCGTATTTTTGTACGATTCAATAAAATATTATTCTACCAAACGTGAGCCATTGAAAATTTCTTTCTATCATTTTCCTTTTTTTTAGCATCTATAGAAAGAGAAAATTTATTCGATAGAAATTAATAAAGAATATAAATCGAATATATCGATAATTTACTGTATTATTGATTCGAGATAAGAGCTCATTGAATTCTCACTCAAGACTGTAAAATTGAAGTATAGAAGATATTCTAAAGTGACCAAAGATACAATAGACTCGAGCAGAATCTCTGGACAGTTCGATATTTGATAAAGACAAAACTCTCGATATAATTATACGAATTTAAATCTCAAGAAAACAACCAAAAACAG
>JABMBV010053285.1:0-23370 GCA_018906735.1 Mesochorus sp. PSUC_FEM 10030011
AGAGAAATATTTATTATTATTATTGTTATTGTTTTGTTTTTGTTTTTAAATACCTGAATGGCGATGTAGGCGTTCAGTATCGCCATTGAAAAATTGTAGGGCACTAGTAACCATGTAAGTTTAAATGCTTTTCGCTTTTTCATGAGCCTTGGTCCGGCCCATACGATGAGAAGATAGAGAACGGTCCAGCTGAGAGTTGGCATTGGTGAATCAACCAGAAGCCATCCTCGCGTTCTTTCGTCTACAAGCAATGACACACTTTTCGATTCCACGAATGCACAAATCTGACCCTTTCGCCAGTAACGGATTAAACCCAAAACGGGATAAGTCCGTTTCAAATATTTCACGCCGCGGACATTTTTCAAAAGAATATATTTTTATGAAATACAAATTCTTCAGCTTATACGGCAAACGAAAGAGAATATCGAAATTACGATAAATATTTCAAAATATACCTGCAAGAGATAGTGTCCATAGATAATAGTCGTACGCATCATTTATGATGGTCCTCGCCGAATCAATAAGGGCCGCCATCGCCTAAGAAAATAATAAAATAGCACATTTAACCGATCGATCGTTATTAATACACAATAAGAAAAAATGTACCAACAGAATAACAAAAAAAAACTTGAAAGTTCAGTGAATATGAAAGGCTTTTTAACGATCATCGCGTGCCTGATGAGATACGAACTAGACATTAAACGTAACGCCCTAAAGATAGACTGAACAAAATATTTAAAATACAAGGTGATCCGGTGGTTAAATACATGGTACTCGTCAATATCTACGTGATAATTAGTCTTTATCGTTGGACAAAGTCAAGTCAACAACGATAAGAAGTTTACGTATAAGCGTAGATCTAAGCGATTTGGCATGCTATAATTAAAATATAATTTTTATCGAAACAATTGATTTTTATTGATTTCACTATAATTATTTCAAATTATATACTGCTCAATGTATGTCTTTTACTGAATTATATATATTTTTTATTTCTTATATTTGTACCGAAATTTGAAAAATAATTTTTTCAATAATCAATAATTTTTTTTATGCAAATAACAAATCTTCGATCGATTTTTATTTTTATTCATTTTCGACAATTTGATTAAAATATCCTTTAATTGATTAGTCATTTTTAGACAACGTAATACAGCTTACGTTTAAGACTTTTTAAAAAAAACTTTTAAAATAACATGGGCTCCTCCCCCTCTCTTTAGGTGAGGAACTTTTTTTAATAAACTCATCTACTTTTTATTTGATATCCTGGGCAAAATCACGTCGACTGAGAAACACAAAAACGTGAAGAGAAGAAGATGATCGCATTAACGAGACTTCAATGTATATTTTGTGGTCAATGTATTTCCGGTTTCATCATTCTCCTTCATGAACACTATAAGGGCACCTCAGATTATAGATTTATATCCAATTTTATAATTATATAAACCCGTTAGTAGAAGATTTCTCTCGCACGCAGATGAAGTATTTGTCTCGAAAGTTGGAAGAAAGGTAATTTACGCCGTTAGGATTTACATTCCAATGTGAATGGGTGCGCCATGTGCGGTCGATCCTCCCAATTTTTTACTCGCTCTTTCTCTCTGCTTCTCTCTTTCTTTTTTTTCCCCGTGTATCTTTTTTTATTTCCGGAGTTTTTTTTTCTTCTTCTCATCGGCGGCATGTTTATTATATTGGAAAACCACACGATTACGCGCGCGGGCGAAATGAGCCTGCGTGTTAAACACGGTTTCACTTGTGGCGATTAATTACCGGTTTCCAGTCCGTTGCACCGAGTGAAAACGCTGTATTTATATGTACGTAACTAGGCACGTTCAACTCGCGGAACTCTGACTGTTATCACCGTACGTTATTAGTACGAAACAAAATCATCATTAACGAAAAATAAAATAAAATAAAAGAGAACATTTTTTTCATATGTACGACCTTAGAAATAAAGGTCCTCTATCGGTGTGAATTCGTAAAAATAAGATTTTTAAATCACTGGCTCAAATATCAAGCAGCGTGGCACATGTCTGATCACATCGTCGTTTCACTACTTACTACACAGATTTTTTTGCCTTTCGTCGAACAAATCTTCGCTGCAGCCTCTTAAAAAAATATCTACTAATCAATTATTTACCCCCAAATTCGAATTTTTGCCATAAATTCAAGGTTAAAAAAAACTTCCCCCATAATACACCAATGATAAAGCCAATCAGACGAGTAATTCACTTTCAATTTACCTCGATACTATTAGTGAAAAAAGCCGTTTCTTACCTCTGACAAATGAAATGAAGTTGTCACGAGAATCGTCGATGAAAAAAAAAAAACAACTTAATCCCACAAAGACCGAAAAGAATTTAAAAACGCCAATGGTTTTTCTTTTTTTTTTGGTTTTATTTAACAATATTTGTTCAAATCAGAGACGCATGGCTGTCCGCGAAAAAATCGGTCACTCGTTTCATTCGAACTGTGATTGTAAACGGTAAAAGACCCCGAAAAAAAAATGAATTAAAACAAAAAGGGAAAACGAAAAAAAAAAGTTGTACGCGTCGAGGCGACGTCCGATCGACGTAGCGACAGAGCGCGTCTCACCACGTTTGCAACCGGTGTGCTTTATAACTTTGGTGCCCGTCCACCACCTTTTCACGGTTATAACGACCGACAAAACCGGGGTATGCCGCATGAAGATATACCGGGGTATATCGCACGTGTAAAGAGGGGGTTGAGGCGGGGGTAAAGTTTATAGATCGGACACAAGATCGGGTTAGCTGCATGAACCGATCAAGCGCGATTCACGGTGAAGTGCAGATGAAGGAGGGATAACTTTTGTCACCTCCAACGACCATTTTCAACAACCCCACCTTTCTCACGATACCCCTCAAGAGATTGTTGCGCTATACAGTTGATTCATCTCCCCCACCCCTTTTCACCTGTATTTATTTAACTTCTCCCACTCTCCGGGCCCCTTCCCCCTTCTCCTACTTTAAAAAAATGGGCCTCATAGTGTGGTCCAGACAAGCACTGATCATCAGTCTCCCACTTTGAAAGAACGAGCAAATACGAGTGAACACGAACTCCAACGAACTTCTATATAACTGTACAGGCAACGTGTATTCCTATGAGACTCTACATAGGAGTCTGCGATCATTTTCGACAGACATGCACGATTTTATCCAGGAAGAGATGAGCTATAGAATTCGATGTCTCGTTTTGTATTAGCCACTTGGTGACCTCATTTTGAGTCGAGAGTTCACATTCCTCCGTCTTCGTTTTCTTCGACAAAAGAAAACGAAGAATACAGAGAAAGTGCATTCGACAGATAAAGCTCTTGAAGTTCAATCGACTGAATTCATTTTTTGACAAATTCATATTTTTATTCATTTTTATTGAACCTCGTATCGATGTTTTAAACAAATTTAATTTTATATACTTGGGCACTACATTGGCAATTTAAAAATCTGTAAAAAAGACTTATCATTTGGGAAGATTTTTTTTTTTCAACGAAATTCCGGCAACGCCCAAAAAAGAAATCTCTTCACTCAACTTTGGAAATACAGTTAAAGAACGAGAAAGAAAAAATGCGACGACCACGTGATCAAGTTGAACGCGTTCGACCCGCGAGATCATCTGAGCGCTACTCGTGGTCCATAGTGCTCGATAGCTATGTCAGCAAAACGTGGTGACGTTTTTTCCTCACTCTCGAGTTTCGTATTTCCCAGTTGCTAGTAGTTTATAAAAGTACAACAAGGCAATTCCTAAAAATTTGGCTTTAAACAATTGATTCGAAAACCAAACAACGCAGTTGAATTGTGAAAAATTTCCCTAGATTTTTACATAAACTTTAATCTCATTTCACAATTTCATTGAGTCAATTTCAATTTCAAGTCTCAAAATACATCCGTATTTTTTTTACATGTATACAGGATAAAAAGCCGTTGATTTTATCAAAATAATAAATAAAATGAAAGTTGAACAAGTATTGCTAATTTTTTTCCTTATTGGTTGTTTCGGCATAATACAATGTTCTCAATTTGTTCATTGCATATTTATAATGCGCCCGCATACAATTTAATGAATTCACGAATCAAACGGAAATGTAAATGAGAATAATAAAACGTGCACTTTAATTAACTTCAATCGAAACCAGGAAATCGTTTCACCGTCCCCTTATTCAAATACTTTGGCGATGAAACGTTGGAGGGGTTTCATTATTATTGTTATTATTTATTATTTAGCCTTTACTCGAACAAGAGTGAGCGAACAGCCTCGAGGCAAAATGAAACCTGTTTCACGCGATGTACACCCGTACTTTTAATGGGCCTCTCGTATGGTCTGGCTGAGTATATCTACATATATATGGGTTTCGATGGGCCTCGAGAGAGAGTATATTCTCACCTCTTTCTTCTTCTCTTCTCTTCTCTTCTCTTCTCTTATTGAGGAAGTTAAACAGCACTTGCTCTCTTCGAGGCTGGGTCACTGGGTAATATTATTACGATATGAATCTTAAAATAACTAGCTAACGTTAGTTTTAAGCAAAGTATCATCAAGCTATGATGAAAAATTATGACAATTTTTATTCTATGCGAACAGTTTATGAAAAAAAAACATGAAAAAATCAGCGAAGAAGATAAGTAAAATTTGTGCATGATAAAAAAAATATTCGATTGAAAAAAATAAATTTTGAAAATGATAGGCCACAATAATAATTTATATTGAACAGCAATTTTTTTTTCTAAGAAAAATGACGATTAACGACTAATTTTTTTGTGTAATTATTATTAATCCTTATTTCATCTGAACGGTGATCATCCGATCAGAGTCCAGAACTTTCTTTATCGTATATACATATATACACACAAAAGCATAAAAATCGGGTTCGATGGAGAAAGTACTACCTTCGACTTCGAAGGAGAACTCGTTTTTCGCACACATATCGCGGGTGGGCCAAAACTATCCAAGAGACCACTTCGAATTTCAACGACAAACTTTTTTCTCAAAATGCACGTCTTAAAATAAGAAAACAATTGATAATTTTGGTTTAAAGAAGTTGCATCGATTATTTTTTTCATAAATCCTTAACTCGTATAAATAACTCACTTGTTCATGTCAAACACAAATGTCAAACGAATCGTAATTGGCCAGTGGTCGTCAGTGTTAGCAACAATAATTTCCTCAATGTATCACATACTTTATTATTAAAAGACTAAAGGCGGGAAAAACGTGAGCCTCGGGCATACTTTCATTTAAGCGCACTTCGCACAAGATTGACCAATGTTTATCCAGACTCGTGGAGTAGCAAGCCACTTCCGATTTTTTCTTGATTAAAAATATTTATTTATTTATTTGAAACTTCCGGACTGCATTCTTTCGACAAACTGCTGACAAAGTAATCATGCAGTTAAAACCACAGTTTTTTTCCCGTTATATTGTTCGTTCCGTTTATATTTTCTGTCGTATAGAATTGGTAATTAGAGGCAAATGGAAACAGTAAAAAGGTTATTAACTATCGTCGCTAATTCTGCACGTTCCTTTGAAATTATTATTCAAAGTTAGACTAAGATGAAAAACACAAGCCTTTTAACTGATAAGACAACGAATACTAATCAAAAAAATTTCTGGTTTTCCATATACTTTTTTTCTTTTAAATACCATCGACATATTCAAGAGACTTTTTCTACCCCTATTTTCTCCATCTTGAAACTGAATACGTAAATAAAAATGATTTAAAATAAGGTTATTCCTTTTCCAACAACTATCAAAAATAATAATTTAATTAATTCTACCAATCATTTGTTTGGTTTATCTTTGTTTTAATACCAGTAATATAAATATGTGAAATATCTGATTTTACGTGTCAAATTCGATGGAATATCTGCCTGAGAAACAGCAATCAGCACGTGTTATTTTTTCGAATAGTGTGTTAGTTATAAAGATCACGGCCTTTTACCACTTCAACAGAACGAACGAGGCTTCTTGAGAAGGAAGAAAGCAATGGTTTTGCGGTCGTGATTAACTCGTGACTTGATGCTGTAAACGATTCGACTCGTGAGTCCAGAGTTGCATATCCGATCGTTCGGTACATTCAACTATGTTAAACACTGCCAGTACAAACCTCTCGTGTTAAGATGAGATTTTTGATAATAAAATCTCTTAGAATAAATTAGTTAACTTGTCAATACAACGCTTGTTAATGGTGCTCTCATTGAGACTACCTATTGAGAGATTATATACATATTGAGATACGCGATGAAGTAACAAGTGTCTATGCAACGAATTATAGAGATCGTAAAGTTGAGCTCGCTGCTATAGCAAACGTCATTCACGTCTGATCAAATCGTTTTATTGTAACGATCGTAAATTAATTTGTATTAGATAATCATGACAATCGTACAATTCATGCAAAATATTATTCTTGTGAAATGATACGCTATAAAAATCGAATAATTTAACTAGTCGACAGCAGTAGACATGATGTCGATGTACAACCTCGGTGATTATGCAATTAGGCATTTCTGACTACGATCGGTATTTGGACACGTGATCGTTTAACCACGTAACTGATTTGTGTTTCGGCTTCTAAGTGGAAGGTATTTTTTTTTTAGTTACTCATGATAATACAGGTGGAAAAAAAATAGTTTGTAAGATCAAATCTTGAGAAAAATTTCTTTGTTTTCCCGTGCAAAAATTTAGAAATTATTAGATAAAATAATTTTCATAACGCAAAATGCCAGTCATAATACTTTTTTTTATTTGAGTAAATGAATTATAGTGGTAACAAAGCTTATTGAAATGTTTAACTTGATTTAAATTCATTCAAATGATATACATTTGTTTAGTTACTAACGACATTTTTTTCAATTAGAAAAGGACCGCACTATTTATTTTTTTCTGACACACCCGTGCAAAGAGCATAGCAAAGTCATTCTACGATTCTTATACATTGAATTACATATTTATTTCTTCGTCACTAAAGGTTTCTTTTTTTTTTTAAATATTTTTCAATTATGTACCTGAGGAAAAGTGACGATGTCAAAACGAAAGGATGACGCGTTATAAAGGTTATACATATTAGCATGAGTCGAGGAAACGGATGCTCAAACGCGAATGTATATATTATATGCGTGATTTGGACACGGGCAGAGTCTCGGCTCGATGAGGATAAAATATTTGCGGGAGTCAAACATTTACCAAACTTATGCAACTGTTCTGAGAACAGGCGAGTCTTTTGCGGCTGCTGCTGGACTGCGGGATCATATACGTATATCTGTAACCTCAGGATTACATATGTTTTCCACAGATACATATTTTGAGTTATCGCAATCTCTTCTCTGTTGATTGTGACAAGCAAGCATTTTTTTTCTGTATTTCGAGCTGACGACATACTTATTAATAGAGGTTTTTCCTATTTTTTTTCATCTACGCTCATTCACAGTTCAAAGTAAAGGGTAAAGTATCAAATATACATTTGTTTCACTTTTCGATCAATTATTTCTAATCTTCGCAAGCTTTTTCAAGCGGTTTTAAATATTAATTTAAAAAAAAAATCAAATCAACAATTTTTCTTGTAAAAATATATGAGCGTGAGACACCCAAATTACAATAACCTATTATTATATGCATTATATGATAATAAAGATCACGAAGAGGAAAGAAGAGGGACAAAAACGATCTCGCGTCGAGGGAAATCGTTACGGACCCGTGACAGAGACAGCAAATGAGAGATTAAGTATCGTGTGTCTCTTTGATTCAAGCCACTATGAAACGAAGGGAAAAGCAATTTGATAGAGAGTTATGCCGTCGCTTGTGCTCTTGAACGTGCCAAGAAGTCCTTTCTCCGAGTGTAGAGGAACCTGTGCGAGAACATGGTGCTCACGCCAGCCACAAGACTCTCCCATAAACCGCAAGGGGTGATTAAACCCAGATATTAAATGCAACATGATCGAATAATTCGGACAAATATATATTTTTTTAATGAAGATATCCTTTTTTCATCTACAAATATTTGTATAATTTTTTTATTTCACCACACAACTTAAAATTTCATTCTAATATTTATTAATAGAAAAATGCATTGCAATCTTAAATTAAAGTTAAATTTTCATGGTCAAGATAATAAAATTTTACAGATTGTAAATGCATTCAATTTCCTATTTATTTTTATAAATATAATCAATTTTGTTTTTAGCGAGACCCAATAAGTACACGAGTAGTTTCTCCGAGTACAGTGTGGCGTTTTAAACGCGAGAGAGAGTAAAAAAGAAACGAGAAAAATATTATATCTTTCAAGTGCACATCACTACACGAACAACTCCAAGTTCTGTAAAACACCAGATCGCATGAATTAACTTGTGGTGAAATATTTATTGAACATAACGAAATAATGCATCTTGTATCAATTTTTCCTGTAATTTTATTCGCAACAAAATTATTTCGTTGCATCTTATCAATGCATTACTAATAACGACAAATAAATGTGCTATTTAAATTCAGCGAAATTAAACGATTTTGTGGTAAAAATTTATTGATTTTAAACAATCAAAATATTTTTAAAAAAAGTATATGTAAGCTACAAAGATTACGTTATTTGAGTATAAGTAACCGTTTAATCTTTGATCTCATCAAAGAAGAATGAGATCTAAAACTTTGCACTCCACAACTTGACAGCTAAAACTAAACCAAAAGTGGAGACATTTTTTAATTTTCAAAAGTATTTTGCAGTTTTTGCCATTGCTATGGAAAAAGTGTTGGATGTTTTCGCTTGAAATTTATGGAAGAAAGAAATATGGCCAATGAAATTTAGCTATATTATAACTCAGACATTACTGCAACATCGATCAATGCCCTCTTGTTTCGAATGTCTTTTCTCTTCCATCGTGAAATTCGATAAAAGTAATTCGCGCATGATTGGGCTAAGTATAAACACGCGAGAGAACAGCGATCATGGGGTAGTAATAACGGCATCACGCCATCGATATTACCCACTTTCTTCGATCTTCGACGAGATTCACATGTATATATGAGTCGTGCCAATACACACATTGCAATCACCTCACTTTCGAGGTCAATGTCTAGGCCCTGCCTACACATACATCGCGACCATCATACATTGCAACCAGTTCTTCGACTTTTGCCTCGCACGCAACTTTCTTCAACGTCGATCCTTTTTTTGTAATACCTTTTCTTCTTTTTTCAATCTTGTTTTCCGTTATTACACGTTCTCGAAGGTAAACCTGCTTCATACACCGATTAACATCAACAGAAAATAAAAATCCTGAGTCCTGAGTCCCCGACCGTTACAGCAATGAATTGCAAAAATGACTCACACATATATTTGTAATTCTTTATGAATACTATTAAAATTTTTTGAATGCATCGAGAATTTCCTGTGGCATTTTAAACATTAAGATTATTTTTCCACATTTTAGTTCTTCAATAAAAATTGAAAATTTTTATTTCGTTTCGTGTAACTCGAAAGATAAATAAGTCGAACGTGCTTTGTTTGAAGTATGGTACAAATCAACAATTTATATTTATCATTCGAATCAAAGTTTATATAAACAAAAATGTTATTCAAATTACATCTGGTTATAATCAAGTAAACTTATTCGTGATCAAACAATTTGATTTTTCTTATCTGCGTAGTGCCAATACATTTGTTTTCCGACGATTGAATACTCATAGTTTTTCTATACTCAAAGGAAATCTTAAAAATCAATAATACAAAATCAAAGTTAGTTCTGAGGAGAAAAAAAAAGTTCGAGCATCGAATAATTATATGGACACGGGTAAAGATTATTTGCTTGAAGAATAAAGCATGTCTTGTGACGTCTGTGTGCATTTCTGCTGCATATATATATAGCTTGACAAATTGTTGGTATTTCCAAACGATGGGTCTGTACTATATATGTATATATACTAACTATATATATCTTGAACGGATATCTCATGTGAGAATATCGCGAGACTAGCCCCGAGGAGGAAAGAATCAGCGAAAGTGAAGTTTCTCGAGTGCAACGATGCCTAGAGAGAGTGCAACAGTTCTCGTGTATACGCATGTATATGCTCATCATTTCGTTCTCTCATTTCCCGGTATAATACCGTACTATCATGGATGTTAATGGATTGCACCTATACACGTTAATATGCCTCGTATGCAAGTCATTAATAGATTCACTGTTTATAACGATGTAATGCTTGTGATAATTTTATCAATATAAATTTATATCAATTTATTCAACTACAATCGAACTACGAAATTTTTATTAACCCTGACAATTTTATTTATTAAAAAAAATATATATATATCAAAACAAATAATTATTGTTATTAAATATCAACAGACTGACTAGCGTGTAAATAAAATCCCTGTAACTAAACTTTCTATCGTACCTAACGATTCTCGTGGAATGCTCACCGGAAATAAAACAATTAAATAAATGTATTTCAAATACAAATAAAACTCATTGTTAATAATAGAACTGAATTGAAGGAAGGCTTTCTGCAATTTCCATGTGTCTGCGAGTATAAAGTCGACATCGGTACGACAATGTTTTTATTATTAATATTTATACGGAAAGGAGTCAACTCATTTCGAGTCGTATACATTTCCCTATCGTTTGATAATTTAATTATTTGAATTATCAAAAAAATTATTTTTATCATTTGAACGATAGGTTTTAAAAAAATGTTTGATTGTCAAATTAAATGCTATTTTTATACGTGCATATCGCGTAAATTGTTGTCACTGAACGGCGGATATGGGTTGACTGACCGCTCGGCCATTCTACAACGAAATCTGCAAATGCATCATCTAACGAGACGAGACCACGTGCTTTAACAGTAATATAAGTCTCGATCGTATAAACTTATATATATATATATGTATGTACATATAGAAGACAAGTTTCTCAGCGTATTATTCCCAGATGTGTATTCAATCAAGATTCAACGAGCATTTGTACGGAGGCTTTTTATCATCACCGAATGTCTATAATCCTGCTGACGAGCACATTTTTTCTTCATACTATTTTATTCACGATACCCCACCGTTGTTTCTTTTTATTCTAAATACTCAAAACCGTGAGACTAAATCCCATGAAATAATATATTTATATAGAATAATAATTGACAGATTTTTAAATTTTGTTTCGTTTACATTAACTTGCAAAAATAACGAAAAATACGCTGCGGAAAATGCCTAACGTTCAATGCACTCGGTAAGCTATGAATGAAAAAATAGTTGTCTCGTTCACTTATCATTCGTTTATCACTACTTTACGAGTTCTAGTAAAACAGGGAATTTACTCCATTCTTTTTTTTTTATTGCGATGAGATAAAAATCTCCAATTTTTATATATTACATATGAAAATTTGATAATCGAAAGAATTGCGAATGGCGTGCAGCTATATATGGTATATTGGGTATAATTGGAGCTGGAAGTTCTAGTTTTCGAGAAGCGAGTGAAACCTTCACGAACCTTACTTGTACAAATATTCACCGGAATTCCATGTATGCCAATTGTCCCAAATTTCACAATGATATTCTCGTTTTAATGTCTATTATTAATAACAATTCACTCGCGGATACTTTTTATACTCGTGGATGATTTTATAACAATTTCATTATCGACAAACGCGAACACATACGGATATGAAAGGGATGCTCACGAGAGGCACCTTTTTTTCGTAGACGTCGAGGTATCAGGAGGCGCCGGCCGGCAGCCATAACTGAAATCAATACAAACTCAAGGGGCGCTCACAACGCTTCTGAAAGAATAGGGGTCTCGAACGTCATAGGGGTGTTTGTGTAACTATAGGGTATATTGGAATCGTCGAGTTACATCATCCCCGAGTTAGCGTTTGAACGAAATGAAAGAAAAAATAATACACACGTAGCCAAAGCTACTTAAATTGTCAATTGGTTCAATTAATACCAAGATGTAGCTATTTAAATATATACGATATATAAATACATCGTAATAATAAATTCTGAAGAAGATTTTAATTAATTTCAAATCAATCTTAATTACGATTAAAAATGATTCGTCTTTAAACAAGCTATTCAAAAAACAAAAAAAATTAATAAATTAAAAATACATAAAAATTTGTATATTATTACATGATTATTTAATATTCCAAAAATTTCATAATAACAAAATATGCGATAGAAATAATACTTCACTCCTAGCTAAGTGTGCTTCCAATTTATCCTGCAATTTATTTATTATATCTATTCGCATAAAGGGCAAATGAGTTTGAAAATTTTTCGTTGAAATATACTGGCAAATAATCTTTTACCGAATACCAAAGGTGGATTCACACTTTTGATATGCGCGTCGAAATACCGCTAAACCTGTGTATTACACATTTCTGATATATATACATCCCACACTTTGTGTACTTACGAGATTGTGTATTAACATTTCGTTCATAGCTAAGAAACAAACACCGCGAGGCCTCCGAAGCCTTGAACACATGCGTTGCGCTGCACCAGGGGTATCATTAACGAGAAAGCCACTCGACCTTATCGCGCTTTTAACCTGCTTTCCCGCGCGAATACGGAAGAATTACTGCACCCGTGATATACATATATGTATATGAATAAACACGCATAGTGACGATTTTATTTTATTTTTTTTACGTTTATCGCTCTTATTTGAAAATCTTCGTATTGTTAATTTTCAAATGTTCGAACAAATCGCACGTCTCGTAGAGCTCGTGCGAACGAACATAAACGCCATTGGGCTAATTTTATTTTTATTTTGCATATGCGATATTTCGATATGTATTGGGTATGAAACTGCAGGTATAGACATGGAAGATATTTGTAGGATACGATGAGCCAGATGTAGAACAGAAGTAACTGTACGCGTGTACCCAGGCCAGTACACACTGACTCGATGAATTCTAGCAATGTCACACTAAACATCGCCCGACATGATCATATTCTTATTCTTATACGGCTCTCGTTCGATAGTTAATTCTTTATGAGTCTTTGAACTAGCAATCTTCAGGCTTGGTTTATGGTACAATTGTCCTCGATGAATGAACCAGTTACGAAGCCACGAGCGTTTTAACGAGCTTGAAGACTTCAACACCACATTTTTCTCACTACCTTTGATTTTTATTTGATTTGCGATGGAAATCAATACGATCTAAGTCGTCGATGAATGCCCTACAGGTTCGCATAAAACGGCAGATCAAAATGATAATTTCGCGTTATATTTCGGATTTTATTCGTTTTCAAATCGATCTTATTTCTGAAAAATAATTCAGAAAACCAATGAATACTTTTTAAAAATTAGATTTATCAAATACTGCTGAATATTTACTTCAGATGGAATTAGAATTTTTTTCCATTATGTTTACAGTTAATGAATAGATTTACGAGACTTAATCAAGAAGAACGTGCGGCTGTTCTTTTTTTTGCAAATATGAAAGTTGATTTAAAACACCATTCTCATAGCATCTGTTCTTCCCACATTTTTAAAGTGCAAGGAACGGGTTCCACACGTCTTTGGAACTCGTGCTTTTTCTCCGCATAAGTCTATACACTCTCCTCGTCATTAAATTAAAAGTGGGTGTTGGTTTTTAGGTCATTGTATAAAGGACACTCAACTTCTCGGATGCTCTGTTTCCGCGAGATCTAAGATTCAACCGAAATTTATAAAACAATTCTCTACTCCTTCTATCAAATTGATAGGAGTAAAGAAACGTTTAAAAATATAATTGATGGTATCAACTATATTTTTAATCGATACTCGACTCATTCGGTATAACGCAATCGTTGATGACACAACAAATATTTCGTCGATGCGGTGACTCTTTGATCTTTTCATAACGGATAAGCGCTGAGAAATTTTCGTGAAGTGGCTTCGACTTTATATGCTACCATGGATTGCTAAAAAGTGTAAATATGATGTAAAATAGTATGGATATAATCGATTAAAACAAAAACCTCAATTGAGGTTGAAGTAAATGAGGTCAAGTCAACTTCTCAACAAGAGTCAAGTTTTAAAGGCGCAAAAAGAATGCTTTCATTTTACGTCGTTTCAAGGAGGATAGAAAATTGTAAAGAAAGATGGGAGAATGAATTCAATTGAAAACTCTTCCAGCATCTTCACATGAGCACAATCATCTCCATATATAGAACTCGGTGGCACCCTAGAAGAGAATGCGATGTTCCGTTCTTTCCAAATGACCGCGCTCCTCAGCCCAGATTCCGAAACAATTCAGAACATCTTCGGGCGAATCTTCTTCGTCGTTGACTTATTTTTCTTTGAACTAAATTTGAATTTTTTCTTATTTTAAATGATTGCAGGAAACAAAAGTTACGTTATACACTTAATTAAAGAAATTTGCAAAACAGTAAATTTTTTAACTTTTTTTTCTAATTTTTGAAGTGCCGTATCTCTGCGAAAAATAGTCGTATAAAAATAAAAAAAAGAAGCAAATTGAAAATCGGAAAAAAAATTTGTTCCATTTTTTTTCATTCTTCTTTCAAGTATATAAACACGCGAAATTTTTTTTCGATTAAATTAATACATAGTTCGATTAGAAAATTCAATCAGCTTTAATTTCGATTTTTATTTTCTCCATAAGCCAATTGGTTGCTGAGATATCAGTATTTGAATGAAAAATTTCCTTTCGTCTTCAGTCATCAATATTTCAGTCAAAAATGATCGCACAGACATCTTAAGGGGAGGTTTGGAAACATGAATAGATTGTTACAAGCCCATGTAATCAAATTCAATAAAATTTTTTAATTTCACATGAGTTTGAAAAAGGTGTGATAAAATGGAAATTTTTTTTTTATTGTTTGAACCTAATGAGCTATCGAAACAACTTTTTGTACTTATAAAAATTATACATTACTTTCAAAGTTATAATTTTTCATAAGCGCCAAAGGATTAAGTCGCATACATATATATATATAAAAGCTTAAAAAAACTGTATCAGATGGTTACATAACACGATAAATAAAGGAGTAATTGTTTAGCTTCACCTGATGATAGTTTTAATTGGAATAAATTGTATTTAAGTACCGAACGATTAATTAATTGGCGTTGTCCGTGAGTTGTGCACAAACGGGACGAGCCTGCACTGTTGAACTGCCGGTGATGACCAGTGAATGTCCATGTTTTTTTCTACGTCCTCGGCTTTTAAGCGCCATTCGCGTTATTCAAATCTTGTGAGATGCTGCTTCGGTCGGTCCTCACGATATTTTTTTATTCATGCCTGAGATTTACATCCGGTGGACATTCCAACGGGTAACCAAAATGCCCCATCCTTTTCTTTACTTTTCTTTCGATTGGTGTATAAACATTTCATAATTGAGTAATTTTTTTTTCTGCTCGCAGTTTGTTCAATGTCAACGGTGATAGGAGCAATAACTCCCATGGACTGGATCTCGTTTTACCCTACAGCTATGTCAAAGGCAAGTCAATATATATTTTTTTATTATTAATAAGTGATAAAAAAAAGTTCACGGATAAAAATTGCAATCGTGCGAATTGAAAACAGACATGTATTCAGAGATCAGGCCACCATCGACCAACGGAAGTCCCGTTGTCGTCGATTTCAACATTTTTGTCGTCGACATAAATTCCATCAACGTCGAAGATATGGATTTTCGGTGAGTTGTACAATTAATTCAACCTATACATATATATACGGATAATCGAAAAATATCGATTCCAGACATAAGAATCTATCAGAATTTTTCATCGTACCGTATATGGAATAAAGAGAAAAAAAATCGTCTTAATTGGTAATATATTAAAGATCATTATCCTTTTCGACAGAGTGGATATGTTCGTGAGACAGAGTTGGACCGAGTCTCGTTTGAATATGCCAAACGATATATTTGAAGAGGGTGACGATTACGTAACTCTACCACCGGAATTCTTCGAAAATCTTTGGCAACCGGATCCCTACTTCTTGAATTCCAAAGTGTCTGGTACGATAGAAGAAAAAAAAAAGTTTCCTGCTTGTCTAGAATATATTACGCTAGGATTGCTTGGAGATAAAAGTGTTGGAAATTTCGTCAGAAATGACGTCAAAGACATCGCCATAAATGTCGTTGGAAATGAAGAAATTTTTTATTTATTTTTTTTTATTTTCAGAAATTGCAACGTTAACTCACAAATTTTCATCGGTAACACTTTACAGAAATAAAACTGTAAGATATTCGGCAAGGATGCACGCTATAGTGGCCTGTCAAATGGAATTCCAGCTATATCCAATGGACATACAAGTTTGCCCCATTTACATCGAGAGCTGTGAGTTTATACTTGCTGAGATTTATGGCATTTGTCACTCGCTGTGCGTTCTTTAAAAACACGAATAACGTGGGAAGTTGTATCAGAACCGCAGACACACCGCTTTATAACGTTACAAAATCCATCTCCAGCATCTTCGTAACGGAATATAGTATTTTTTGTCTCGAGTGACCAAAGACCGCGAGCCATTCGTTCATTATTTCGTTACGAGATTTTAACTAGCCAAACTACCGTTAGATATCATATATATATATGTATAAGCACACTTTATTATAATGTTCGAAACTTTACTTGTAAAATTGAGTCTGGTATGAGCCAGACCAAACTCATATTTCTGATCATCAGTCACAGTCAGTGTTCTCTTTCATCTCAATTTAGTATATCAATGTTTTTTTTTTCTTCATTTTTAATTAACAGGTGCCAACGCATTTCCAATTGAGATTTGACATAAAACGATATGACATCTGGTGACAAAATTTGAAATCTCTCTGAGGCTGCAAGTTGTTGAATGGCTATAGCGAACTATGTTATTTCTCAAATTTCAATGATGAATATTTAATAAATAAAAAAATCTGCAAATTCTTTGTTATATGAAAAATTAAAATACAGAACAGTTTGTGCTATGAAAGATTGTGCAAGTCGATTAAATAAAGATTCGGATATTATTTTCCATAATTTAACTACCGTAAAATGGACTATGACTGAATTTTGGCTATATAGAAAAAATTGAACAAGCGATTAAATATAGATCGTTCATGAATGTTTTTAATTTTCCTCAATTTCATGTGAGTTTCCTTTAAAGTTCAATGCCTTTATACAATAATTGATTAAGTTAATCTCACCGACACTGCACTTTTTCAATATTTTTACCACTTTTTATAATGTAATCAGCACTTAAAATCTCCTTGAAATTTCGTTTTTATCAGCCCAATCGAAGATTGTTCGCAAACTTAACATGATAAAAATTAAAAAACCGAATCGCTCAATGTTTTGCCTTATGCTCATGCAGTCCGTAAGCAGCCATATTGGTTAAGCTCCACCCATATGTCAAATCCCAATTGCTTGAATTATATGAAAATATATGTTATTTTATGATACAGTTTCCTACAACAGTCAAAAGTTGCGTTTACATTGGGGCGATGGTGGGGTCACAGTTAATCCCGAATTGAAACTCTTGCAATACAACGTTGGAATACCATTGCTCGTTGAAGAGACCAGCGGTTACATGCGAGAAAAAAATGGTTTGAAGAAAAGATGTACTTATCAGAAAAATGCACCCTAAAGCGTACAAAAATTACCAAATCACATATATGAAGCCAGGAAAAATAGAGTTTTATCAAAATCGGTAAAAAAATATGAAAGTCGTTATTTTTTCACTTCTATGAGACTTTTGAAGAAATGTCTAAAAGTAGGGCTCACCTACTTTTTTGGATTGCAATTTTTTAGGAATATGAGGCTTCTTATACTCCTACTGGCAATGGCTGGGAAAATACTGTTTTAACCCTTAAAGCAACTCCTATCTTCCTCAAAAAATTGTTTACATAATTATACAAGTAAAGACCATCCACTCTAATGGTTTCATCCCCTCCACAGGATCTTAACGGGCACATTCCTTTACTACTTTAAATCTTTCCAACCCTTAGAATTATGCTCATATCCTAAACGTAAAAAAAAAAGTTCAAACCTTTTTTTTAAGAATAAGATTTTTTAGATTAAAAAGAAATGATTAAACACTTTTAAAAATCTTTAATTAATTAAAAATATATTCAATTTTTTGTATGTATTCAAAAATGTATTTAAAAATAGGTAGAGCCTATAGGTAGACCCTATCTTTCGACAATTATCGGCTCTTATCATTTCGAATTATACGGTTATCTTTTTTATTTTCATTTTTAAAGAGCCTCAAAAATAATTATTAATTGTTTATAGAACTATTTATGTTTTATCCTTGTGAAACCCCTATTAAAACCAAAGTAAATGTATACTGAAATCACCAAATGAATCTGGCAATTTTAAGCCCTTATTTGACATACTTACATAAAATAACGTTCTTGACACACTGAGGCAGATTATACCCATATTATACCAGTGATCAAAATGATTATAACTTATAACCTGTTAAATATTTTCACTTGTCAATTTTTTTGCAACTTCTTAAAATTTTACTTCTTGTAGTTATATGGGTTATGTGACCAAAAAAAAAAAGATTGAGTTCTAAAAAATAGAAAAATAAAAATGGGCTTGGGGTATTTTAAACTTTAGTGTGTCAAATTTATCGATAAAACTATTAATTAATGCCTGGACATTTTCCCATATATTCTCTATGCTCTTTTGACCAAGCATTCATTAATGAACAATTCGATATTCGATTATATTTTATTTCTATCAACAGGAAATTTTTCACGATTGATCGTCTTCTTTCGCTTCGAGAGACAGATTGGTCATCATTTGATACAAACATTCGCCCCTTCGACACTTGTCGTAATGCTCTCGTGGTTCAGCTTTTGGCTAGGTCTTGACGCGATACCTGGCCGCGTAACGCTCCTTGTTACAAGTATGCTCACACTCGTGACAATGTTTACAGGCCTTAAGAGTGACATACCACCGGTCGCTTACGTGAAAGTGAGTCAAAAAATAAATTGGAATAACAGAAAATTTTCTAACTAAACTGAAACATTAAACATTTAGTTCTTCTCTCAACTGTAAATAATTTATAACTAATCTAACGAATATTTGAACGTAACATTTTTCAAATGTTATTAATCATTTCGATGTCTCCATACTCAAAAATATGTTGATTCTATTCCCAAAAATTGTTCGCTAAAAACAAATGGATCATCTATAATTAATCAATAATTAGAGACATCATATAATACTTTGATATTATTTTCAAGATCGCAGTAAAAAAAAATTCTTCATTTCCTCTTCTTACCATGATAATTTCGAACAATTTGTTTAAGCAGATAAGCCAGATAAGATTAATAAGCTCTCGTGACAAAAGTATATACAAAAATGAGTCACGTACGTGTAAGAATTTTAAATTGCAATAACTCTGCGTTGTTTTAACTTGGCCTATAAAATTTGTTCACGAACGTCAGTAAAAAAGTATGACGTGTATATACACTTCAGTTTACATTTTGAGCAGACATGATTTTATCGGACTCAACTGCGTTTGTCTTATCTTGAGAAGAAGAGAAAATTGAAATTTTGATTTAAGAAATTTCCTAGGCACTCGATCTGTGGATGGCCGGATGCATGTTCTTCGTTTTCGCAGCACTCGGTGAATTCGTTGTGGTCAAAGTATTGGATTTGCGTTATCAACAGGAAATTGATGCCTTTAACATACCACGACATTATTCTACAGTTTGTATAATCCCGAATCCAACAGTTGTACAGTCTGACGTTCTTATTGATGAAAATGTTTATATGTGTTTTCAGAGGCTCGCCTCGATGGACACGAGTTCATCGATTTGGGATTACGACTCAATGTGCATAACTCAACCGAGAAAAAAGCGTGCGGGCAGTCGACATCTTTTACAAACAGCCTGGCTAGATCCGGAGATTTTGATGCACAGTAAAAAGACACTTTCGAGAAAGATCGATTGTCACAGTCGAGTAGTATTTCCAACGGTATTTTCATTATTCGTTGTTTTATATTGGCCAATCGTATTCCTAAAAAAATCAGCATCGTAAAGTCGCAAATTCCGAGCAATTATGCATCGAAATACATTGACTATAGTAGAGATTTTTGAATATACTTCATTTCCACTTGTGGTAATAATTTGGTCAATAATCCAATAATTTATGTACAAAAAATTTATTAATAATAACGCTACATATTATTTACGTAAGGTTTCAATCCAACTCCATCATATCGTTGGATTCGTTGGACTCTCCATCGCTCTCTCCGTCATTATTGTCGTGTTTCGCTCCTAGTTCGCCCATTCTCTTTACATAACTCATTGTGTACTGATTGAAATCACAGCTGTAATATAAATCCGAGATTTTTTTAGATGCAACTCCATTAACACGACGCATAAACACTCAAGAGACTTTTGTAAGATTTTAATACTCACATTGCGCTGAGATCGTCGTACCTCCGTTGCATATTTTTCTGCACTGTCAGCAACGCTGGCATTTGCAATGATGAATTTATTCTGTGACCGTGTCTTGTCAATATAACTTCAATCCATATGAGATAAAAATGTATGTGCCTCGTTTTTTCCAACTCGGATGCAACGAACTTTAACAATCGTTCGACGTAAATTTCCGGTATACTTATTACCGTCAATTCGACTGTAAATTAAATTTTTTTTATTTTTAATTTAATGCATGAATAGTGTTTAAAAACTAGTCAATACAAATGTTCATCTAATAAAATTAATAATATCTTTAAAATAAAGTTATTGATATTTTATTTAAGTGTGAAAAAAACTGTCATTTGAATGGTATAAATCACAATATTGTATGATGAAATGGTAATTGAAAAATTGGAATCTCCCGTCTCTAGCTTATATTACATAATTACACTTACTATCTCGGTGTGTGATACTCTCTACGACGCATCTGATGAGATCCTTTTCATTGAGCCTCAATGACATCA
Source organism: Mesochorus sp. PSUC_FEM 10030011 (assembly GCA_018906735.1). Taxonomy (NCBI): domain Eukaryota; kingdom Metazoa; phylum Arthropoda; class Insecta; order Hymenoptera; family Ichneumonidae; genus Mesochorus; species Mesochorus sp. PSUC_FEM 10030011. The sequence continues at coordinate 20,884 of JABMBV010053285.1, forward strand.
TGAGCGCTGAAAAATATAAATTTATGGTTCACCGTCGAGTTCTTTCAATTATTCATATCATATATCGTTACATTACCTTTGGCAAAATCTTTCTCTCGCAATGTTTCTCTCACAGTTTCCGGAGTTATTCCCAGCTCGAGATGAAACGGATCAAAAATAAGACCCACGTCTACAGAGTAAATCAGTAATCCCTCGGTCGTTGCCGCTGCCCATGCTTGTCCTGAGATAATTAAAAATGCATATTTGTAAAGAAAATAATACAAATTTATACTTTAATATCTCTATGATCCAAACAAAATTTTCGATGTACCTGTTGGAGAGAACTGCAAACTGTACACTCTTACTTCCGGTTTCATACTTCTGCTGGCCATGTCGCCACTTCGAACTCCTGGCAATCGTAATGTTACTTTACCACCTTCTGTCTCTTCGCGATCCTCAATCAACGCGACGTTTCCATATTCCGTCATTTTTCTTCTATTTATAAAATCCTGTACAAGTCGATAGTTTTTTTTTTATTTTAATTACATTTTCTTTTCAATGTAGTCATAACTGCAAAACAATAATAAAAATACTCACGTCTACAGCGTCGAATGATCTGTTTTGCGTAACCTCGAATTTTTTTATCAATACAGATTCTTGAACATTATAAATGCATACATTTTTCGATTGACCGCCAGCTAGTATACAATTTCCATCGGCGGTATAGCATAGAGTTGAAAAAGCTCTGAAAATTAATTATTTTTTGTGTTAGTAAATTGTTTTTACATGATAGACAACCGATTGTATCTATACATGTAAAAAAATACGAACTTTCCCTCGAGACTCTTTTTTGCCGTAATCAGATCCGTATCTGATCTTCCACTGCCAAGATCCTTTCGACCCTCGATGCTTCCAGTTTGCGTCGATGTTTTACAGTCGAAAAATGATATTTGACCATCCAACGTGGCAACTGCTATTTCCTCCCCATTCGGCTTGTACGTAACGCACAAACCATCGGCGCTAAGTTGAATCGTTTCGTGACTTGAGCCTTTTTCTATCGCATTCCAGAGCTTGACAGTTTTGTCCCAAGACACGGAGGCCATTTCCGTGCTTGCAGGACTCGGACTGAACGCCAAACTAGAAACGGGACCTTCATGGCCGCTCAATATCTAACGTAACAAATTAAAAAAATTAATATAATGCTATCTTTCAACTTTGCACAACGTGTAAAATCAATCATATACCTCGAGAAGCGTGCCGAGCTTAACACTCCATAGATATATGTCAAAGAAATCTTGACCTCCAGCTGCCAGAAATTCGTCGCTGGAGTCGAGTGCGAGACAAGAAAATTGCACAGGTCGCGGTGAGGTAAATGTCTTGAAGTTTCTGTAACGAGTTAAATCGTACGCTCTCGCGGTACCGTCGTACGACCCGGACACGATAAATTTACGATTGTGACTGAAGAGAACGCTCGAAATTGAGGATGTATGCTCCCCGAAAGTCACCGTACAGAAACCCGTCATGGTGTTCCACAGCTTGACTTTTCCATCATCTCCACCAGTAACGATGTACTGACCGTCTGGACTGTACGCCAAACAATTCATATTGTTACTATGGCCCTGTTGTTTCATGGCATAAGTCTCGCTCTGCCATTCCCATACCAATAGTTGTCCAAGTTTCGAGCAACCCAGAGCTATCCAATCGCCGCTCGAATTCAACGCTATCGAGGAGATACATTGGTTCGAGATACTGTGTGAAAGAAGATTTAATTTTTGTTGATGTTCGCATTAAGGATAACTTTTAACGATGCATAATAATATACAATTTTTTTTATTGTATACCTGAGCGAATGGATCATATTGACTTCCGGTAATTCGTAAAGAAAGAACGCCCCAGTACTGAAACCTACCACGAGAATACGAGTTTCATCGTGATAAGCGGCAGCTGTAAGAATCGCCGATTTATCCTGTTTCCGTGCCTCGTCTGCCAAATAATGCCTAGCGAGTCTTTTATACTGCAACTTCTTTACCAAACTGTCTTTGACCTCTTTACCCGTATCATCGTCTGGACCTATAGAAAATATATCTGGTTTATTTCTAGATATAGGAACATGATGTAAGATTCTAAGCGGTACCAGCAAATTTTTTAGTTGAAAGATAGCTGTGGATTCTACGTTAAATTATCTCGATAAAGTTTGGAACAAGAGAATAGAAGATAGCATAAAAAAAATGGAAAAATAAATCAAATTATTCCATATATGATCGAGATAAAATTGAATTTCATAAAAGAAACTATACCTGAAGATTCCGTGATTCTTCGTTCCGCCTGCTTCATTTGCTTACGAGTTTTTTCCACAGCTTTATCCAAATCTACATCATCCTCGCTATCACTATCTTTGAGTTTTTCTCTTTTTTTCGGTGGTTGATATACAACCATATCCTCAGGATCGATGGTACATTCCCAAACGCACAATTGTCCATTTCTGTATAAATAAGAAAGTATTATTAT